>PVKU01005558.1:0-120869 GCA_004027475.1 Anoura caudifer | reverse complement strand
GGGAGGGAGCTGGGGAGGGCTGGGGCGGAGGGACGGGATGGGAGTAGAAAACAGAAGACTGTATAAGAACAACAATTAAAATAAAATTTAATTTAAAAAAAAAAGAACTAAGAAATTAGTTGCCCAAGGTAACATATCAAGTCAATGACAGAACTGAGACTAGAATCCAAGTACTCTGACCTCCCAAACAGCTTTTTCCCCCACACACCAAGACTCAGTTTTGCAACAAACTTTACTTTCCTTCTTCACATATTATCCTCACTTTCTTTGCCTTTGGAATCCCTGGAGACATGGGGCCCACTGCTGAGGGCACAGTACAAGAGTGCAGAACTCCCTCAATGCCTATCAGCTCAAATTTCCTTGATATATAGCAGTAACAACTTCTCCCTTCACCCAGACGTCTTTCCCTCTTCTCAGCTGAAACACCAACAGCTCTGTTATAGATGTCTTACGGCTGAATGGTACATCAAGTTGAAACATAGGTGCAACTCGTATACCTGAAATCCCCAGCATTGAATTGTCAGATAATTACAGGTTGAGAAATGTGCACGTGCCCAGACTGCTGGAATATTAGCATATTGCCTCCTTTCCAAGCTTCTTCCAAAATTGTTGGAAGGGGCAAAGCTCCTATTGAGGTGCAAAGATTTGCTACTGGGAGAATACCTACTGATGGTTATACCTCATTCCTTGAGGTTTATTCAATTCCTCCATATGGTTAAGAAGGATGATATTTCTTTGTATATATCTTAGAAGAAGTGACATGCCAAAATCAACATAACAGGGCTAGAACCCAGGATTTACAATGCACATGTCTGAAATGTTTTCTCTACTTCCCATTGTCTCCCAAGGCTATCAGAAAAAACAGTGGCCAGGAATGGAACAGGGGTGGCTCACATTCCCTCATCTGTGACATCTTTATACAGAGCAAGCACCTATAATTCCATTAATCATGCATGAAACTTTAGAAGTTTATCCTCTGCGGCTATGAGCTTTTGAGCTTTTTGAAGAAAGGACTATAGATAGATTGGTCTGTCTATCCCCAGAGCCTAGGATGTGGCTAGTAAGTACATCACAAACACTCAAACAAACATATATGAAAATAAACTGAAAGAGTAAGTACTATAGAATGGAACTTAAAGGGAGGTCAGGACCACAGTGTGGAGGGTTTGAATGACACTCCTGGAATCTATAATTTCAAACATAGTCTGGGACTATGCATCTTTTTGTCTTGTGCAAAACAGAAAGCTTTCAACATTAGGATATAACTTTATGACAAGTAGGAATTTTGAAAACTATCCCCCTTCATTTCAGGGCCTGTAGAAGAAGTATTCAGCTTTTCTTTAATATTTGAGGAGCCTATAGTCCCCAGGCACTCACTCCAACATGTCGCAAGTAATTTGATTGAAGTATTGCATATACTTTGGGCATGAGACCAAGTGTGAGAAATTTCACCCCATCAGACAAACCATTGAGGCAGCTTAAGGTAATGGAAACTGGTGCTTTGGACTAAATCTGTCTCTTTCCATCTCTGTTTTGGTGCCTTTGAAGGAAAAAAAAAAGACAGCATATAGCATTAATACCTTGGAGTAAAAGAGAGAAGAAAGACAAAATGAGGAGGATGTAGAGATATGTTCTAGTCTTTAATTCAGGTCCCAACTGAGATGCATGCAAAAATGACATACAAAAGAAAACTTTCAAACCAGACATACTCCACAAGCCAGCATGTTCCTTTGTTACAACCCAAGCTTAGAATATCTGATATTTAGACTGAAATACAGAACTATGGCTTTTCCATTTTCAAAGATCTTTTGCTTAGAACTAATGTTCACAATATTAAGACGTAGGCTGGCATAAGAAAATACTATAGACTGGGTCCGTAAACAAAACATTTTTTTTCACACAGTTCTGAAGACCAGAAGTTCAAGACCAATGGGCCAGGGATGGATTCTGCTGCGACCTCTCTTCCTGGCTTGTACATGGCCACCTTCTCGTTTGTCTTTATGTGGCCTTTCCTGTGTGCTTGTGCAGAGTGAGAGAGATCTACAATGTCTGTTTTACTTCTTATGAGGTCACCAATCCTATCAGATTAGGAGGCATTTATGCCTCATTTAACTTTAATTACTGCCAGTGGCCAGTTCCAGTCACTTTCAGCTCAAAACTCTTTTTTTCTTTCAATTTTTAATTGAATTTATTAGGGTGACAGTGGTTAATAAACTTATATAGGTTTTAGTTGTACAATTTTACAACACATCATCTGTATATTATATCATGTATTTACCACCCTAAGTCAAGTCTCCTTCTGTCACCATTTATTCCCCCTTTACCCTCTTCTACCTCCTCCCATCTCCTTTCCCCTGGTCATCACCACACTGTTGTCTGTGCCTATGATGTGTTTGTTTGTTTTTTGCTTAATCCCTTCACCTCTTACACCCAGCCACCCAACACCCCCACCCCTCTGCTCTAACAGCTGTCAGTCTGTTCTCTGTATCTATGGGTCTGTTTCTCTTTTGTTTATTTATTTTGTTCATTAGATTCCACATAAAGTAAAATTATATTGTATTCATCTTTCTCTGACTGTCTCATTTCACTTAGCCTAATAATCTCCAGGTCTATCCATGCTGTCTTGCTCCATTACTAGTTTTGTTTCAAGTCCAAATAACTAGCTATATCTGCGTACTAGTTCCAAGTCCTTCTTTATGAACTTTTTAAAATTCCTTATAGAATTTGGTACATAGTAGGTATGCCACAAATGGGGATTGTCTTTAAAATATTTTTCTAATGACTAAGGCAAATGTTATAATACTTGTATGTATGATGAATTCCATGAGTTTGGACAGAGCCTCGTCTTTTGAAATAATCAAGAAAGGCTTCCTGGTAGAAGCTGAAATTGAATCTTGCTTTGAAAAATGAGTAAGATTTATATTTATTGATAGAAGAATAAAATGGCTTTTCAGATTTGGGGCAGAGCATGAGCAAAAGTGCAGAGACAGGATAAGAAAAAACATCTTCTTCTAAGAAACATATTCTATCTGCTGTTAAGAAGACCTATTATTGTGATGGCTTGGGTGACCTGAAATCTGTGAAAATATTAACATACTCCAGAGTTGAGTATGGTTACATAGAGGAAGTCTACCCTGTTGGGAAGATATTGACTGAGTTAATAACAAGCAATGACCAAAGTCTTATCATAAAAGTACTTGATGGTTAAGCATTGATACTCTGATTTAAGTATTTCTGTTTTAATAATATATTTTATTGATTATGCTATTACAGCTGTCCCATTTCCCCCCTTTATTCCCCTCTGCCCTGCACACCTGCTCCCACCCATATTCCCCCACTTTAGTTCATGTCTGTGTGTCATACTTATAAGTTCTTTAGCTTCTACATTTCTCATACTATTCTTGCACTCCCCCTGTCTATTTTCTACCTACCATCTATGCTACTTATTCTCTGTACCTTTTCCCCCTCTCTCCTCCTCCTGCTCCCCTGTTGCTAACCCTCCATGTGATCTCCATTTCTGTAGTTATAGTTGTTTGCTTAGTTTGTTTTTGTTTTTGTTTTAGGTGTGGTTGTTAATAATTGTGAGTTTGCTGTCATTTTACTGTGCATATTTTTTATCTTTTTTTCTTAGATAAGTCCCTTTAACATTTCATATAATAAGGGCTTGGTGATGATGAACTCCTTTAACTTGACCTTATCTGGGAAGCACTTTATCTGCCCTTCCATTCTAAATGACAGCTTTGCTGGATAGAGCAATCTTGGATGTAGGTCCTTGCCTTTCATGACATGGAATACTTCTTTCCAGCCCGTTCTTGCCTGGAAGGTCTTTTTGGAGAAATCAGCTGACAGTCTGATGGGAACTCCTTTGTAGGTGACTGTCCCCTTATCCCTTGCTGCTTCTAGAATTCTCTCCTTCATTTTAATCTTGGCTAATGTAATGATGATGTGCCTTGATGTGTTCCTCCTTGGGTCCAACTTCTTTGGGACTCTCTGAGCTTCCTGGACTTCCTGGAAGTCTATTTATTTCCTTTGCCAGATTGGGAAAGTTCTCCTTCATTATTTGTTCAAATAAGTTTTCCACTTGTTTCTCTTCCTCTTCCCCTTCTGGTACCCCTATGATTCGGATGTTGGAATGTTTAAAGATGTCCTGGATGTTTCTAAGCCTCTCCTCATTTTTTTTTTTTTGAATTCTTGTTTCTTCATTCTTTTCTGGTCGGATGTTTCTTTCTTCCTTCTGGTCCACACTGTTGATCCAAGTCCCAGTTTCCTTCCCATCACTGTTGGATCCCTGTACATTTTCCTTTATTTCACTCAGTGTAGCTTTCATTTGTTCATCTAATTTGTGACCAAATTAAACCAGTTCTGCGAGCATCCTGATTGCCAGTGTTTTGAACTGTGCATCTGGTAGGTTGGCTATCTCTTCCTCACTTAGCTCTATTTGTTCTGAAGCTTTGATCTGTTCTTCCATTTGGGCCATTTTTTTTTTGTTTTGGCACACCTGGGCCACAAAAGGTTAAGTGCCTAAGGCAAGTTCTGCTGAAAGGACTGATGCACCTGACTGACTTAGAAGGTGCAGGTAAAAATGCTGGACTAACTGGTCCCAGTATAAAAAGTCTACCTGCAACCACACAACTGCAGTTCCTCAGAAGAAAGTACGTTCTCAGTGGAAGGGATCACAGCTCTTTTCTTTACGTTTTCCACCTGCTGCCTCCCTTAAGTATTTCTTATGATATTGAGAAAGTGCCAAGTTCTTTTGTGGGCCCAGGTAGATATTTGATAACTGAAGTTCAGAGAGATAAAGCAACTTCCTCAGTATTGCCAAATAAAGTGTGAGGCCAGGATTCAAATCCAGGTCTGTCTAGATTTTAGAAGATTATGTTATTTAAATAATACTGTGCTTTGTATTCTCTAAATAAGAGAATTATAAAAATGGAATGAGCTTCTTTGTAAGGAAGTGACTCCTTGAACTCTGAGTGTACAGAGAGACGATGAATCACTGTCAGGAAAAGATTTTACAGGGGTGATTCAAACACTGGTGGGGGTAGGGGTAAGGAATGAGGTGTACCCGCTGCTTAACTATTAAAGATCCCTTTCTACTTGGAAAATCTCTGATCCAATCTAAATGTTTTAAGGGCACTTTTTACTGTTATACTTTCAGAGTAGATGACCAAACACAGACACACACACACACACACACACACACACACACACACACACACAAATTAAACAATGAACGAACAACTTTTCTTTCCCAGCAAAATCTCCTTCATTATCCTCCCTTGGAACTTATATTTCAGCTTTCCAATAGTCTCAATCATTATCATCTAACATTTTCTGATGAGCGAATGTCAGTTTTTAGAGGACTGATTTTACTCTGAAATAAATCATTGGGCCCTCTACTCAGAAATGTTGATCCTGCAGAGTCTTCCAGATGAAACTCAGTTTTTCATAGGTAAAGCAATGTAAAATGGATGTCTTGTGAGTACCCTGGAAGTGTACAAAATAGCTGAGCTTATCACTGCTGTGATTTAGAAACATCATAAAAGGAAATTGGCCTCTGTTGCTTGAGATCAAATCTAATTTATCAAGGATGTCACTGTACAACTTTGGGAACTATTAAATCTTACAACATTGTTTCTTTTACTTAATATTATTAGTGTGTTCCACTCAGCAGTGTCAAATAAAATGAACATTATATCACATGGTAAACATTGTACTCTGGTTATCAAAGTATCTCTCAGGAAATATCTTTGGTGATAGAGCCTCTGATTTCCTCCACTATTTCCCAACCTGGCTGTACAACAGACTGCCAGGCTTTCATAGCTATAATGATCAAACAAATTTCAATAAAATGGATTTTATGCTTTGGATAGTCAGACAGAGAAAGACAGCTTGAACCAGGCCTGAATAGTTGTCAAGTAAAACATCTTGCTTCATCACTCTTATCTCCCACTCTCTGGGTACAGGGTCAATCACCCAATTGGGAATATTGTTGGGAGCAAATCTTTAGTTCGGACATCAAGAGGGGAATTTGTAATTTTTAAATGACAACAGGTTTACATTTGTTTAACATAGTTTGATTGCATTATTCTATTTGGATAGTCTCCCTAATTTTTTGTTTTAATTCTTTTGCTTTTGATTGAGTCGTAGAAAGTTCCCTCCCTCCCTTCTTCCCCTCCCTTTGTCACCCTATCCTTCCTCTCCCTCTCTCTCTCCACATATATTTTTCTCTCTCTTCCCTCCAACTAGAATAATGAGAATAACCCACTGTTCAGGTAAGCCAACTAAATTTCCTAAACTTCCTTTTATAATTATTCAGGAGAGATGTGAAATATCTCTCCCTTATTTGAAAATAAATTCAGAAAAGTCCAACCACAATTTAACAGCTTGAGAGTCACCAGCTGATAATGGGCCTTAAAATAATATTTAAAAAATAAAATAAACTAAGCCTGTGCCATGGATTTCACCTTCATTGCATTTCTACTAACTTCATCTTCTTTCAAGAAAGCCAAGGTTATAACACAACCTTCATATCTAAAGGTATGAAAAATATCTGGGTCAGAAATCACCATTTGACCATAAATTAAAGGCAAGCTGGGGTTATAAGTTACAGCCCTGTGGCAAAAGCCTCTGAATCAGGACAAAACAAAAGCAGTTGTCCACAATCAGCAATCTTTTTCCAGAACTGAACCTGACTGAAAATATTCCAGAACAGATTTTGAGTAGATATCTTTGAGGAGTCAGTCTGAAGATTTCCCGAAGGGCTGTTACTAAGTCTAAAAGAGTGAATTCAGTTCTATCTCTGTCCAGCTGCAATTCCTCTACTGGATAGCATCTTAATATTAGGGAAAAAATGAACTTGACTTTTACAGCCTGTTCTTTTGAATCTTAATGGTTCTAAGTTTATGTAGCATGAAATTCTACCTAGCAAGGCTCTCAAAACCAAAAGGAATAAAGACACAGCTTTGGGCATCTAATAGGGGGCCATATCCAATGTGTGACTGAATTTTTCCAACTACTAGGTATATTGTATTAGGAAGAGAAGAATGAGCCATAACAAAATGAAGTATTTTTATCTATGATTCATACACTTAACTTTACCAAGGGGTGAAAAGGTTAGCTGACATGAGAACTAAGCCCTAAGCTCCCTCTACAGGGCTCATTATCAGTGGAAATGCTAGACAGTAAATAACAATAACAACAACAGATTTTTACTGAGCTCTAACTCTGTGCCTGCACTCTTTTTAATGCGTACAGGAAAACAAAAGACATTCATGTGTCCTCAATGAGCCCTTACAATCCAATAGAGTAGACTGTCGCCAGAAATTCTAGTTTGTGCTTCCTTATCACTGTATTTACAGGACAATAAAAACCCTTATTGTCAGAATTTTGCTCAAGATGGCAGAGTAAGTAAACATTGTGTGTACCTCCTCCATGATCACATCAAAATTAAAACTAAACTACAGAACCATCATTGAGAACCTCTATACGCTAGCTGAAGAGAAGTCCCATAACTAAGAATGTACAGAAGAAGCTACTTTGAAATTAGTAGGAAGAGTGGACTCATAGACAGACTAACTCACTCTGAGCTCCAGAGCTGGGGCAGTAGCTTGAAACCATGAGGTAAGTACAGGAAGAAACAGAATTGCCTGGCTTCAGGGCAAGGGGTGAAGGGGAAGCTGTGTCCCAACAGGCACCATTGTTCCTTCACTGAGCCCTCCTCTCACCACAGCCTACAGGCACAGGTGGGCACTGAGTCTGAGTCTCCATCAATCTGGCTAATGCTGATTGCCCCCACCCTGGTGATTCCCTGAGATCTTGCCCCATCTAACTTGTGGGCCCAACCAAGATGCTTCCAGAAGCTTTTCTATACAAATGACCTGCCTTGGCTTATGCTGTGGATTTCCAAAAATCTCTCAAAGATTCACAAACCACATTCAAGTAGCATTTGTCTCAGTGTGCTCCATACCACTTGCTAAACAGCCCCAAGCCCAGCACTAGTGGCAACCAGCATTGGTTCACAACTTAGCTTCTCCTGGGTTTCTCCAAGACTGGCACAAGTAACAACCATCTACAGATCACTTTGTAGATTTTATTAGTTAATCCTCAGCTAAGCACACATAGCATGTGACCTTGGCTTGTACAAGACATTCTCCCAAAAGGTCCCAGAAACAACATACCTTGTAACCAACTTCAGGCCACATCAGAACATCAGCCAAACTCCTCCACAAATGACTCACCCAAAGGACCAATTCAGAAGACACCAGAGCACTGCTAAAGCAAATCCTGCTCCAGAGGTGCCAGTCACTACATAACAGGTCTGCCACTCTACTCATGGCCATTCCTCACAGACAATCAGCCTGAAGATCAATCCCTCCCATTGAGGTGCCAACAGCAGTTAAGGCTCAACTACAACAAAAAGGCACACATGACCTATACAAGGGATATCCTTGGAGTACCTAGCTCAGGTAAACAGAGGGACTACACCACTGGGCCCCAAAGGACACCTATTATATAATGCCATTCTGGCAAGACTGGGAGGTATAGCAGATCTAACTAATACATAAAAAATAAACACAAGGAGGCAGCCAAAATGAGGAGACAAAGAAACATGTCCCATATGAATGAATAGAACAAAACCATACAAAAAATATAAAGAAAATGGAGACAAGCAATCTACCAGATGTGAAGTTGAAAACACTGGTTATAAGGATGCTCAATTAATTTAAGAGAAGAGAAGATGAACTCAGTGAGAACTTTAAAAAATAATAGGAAACATAAAAATGGAGATTAAAAACATAAAAAAGAACTAGGCAGAAATGAAGAACACAATGACTAAAATGGAAAATATATTAGAGGAAATCAACAGTTGATTAGATGAAATAGAGGATCAAATCAGTAAATTGGAAGATAAGGTAGTGAAAAACACCTAAGTCAGAATAGCAAAAAGAAAAAAAAACAATAAAAAATGAAGGTAGTTAAGGAGCCTCTGGGACAATATCAAGTACAACACTCACATCATAAGGGTACCAGCAGGCCAAGAGAGTGAGCAATGGATTGAGAACCTATTTGAAGAAATGACGACAAACTTCCTTAACTTGGTGAAGGAAAAAGTCACACAAGTTCAGAAAGTACATAGGGTCCCATACAAGATGAACCCAAAGAGACCCACATCGGTACACATTATAATTAAAATGCCTAAGGTTAAAGACAAACAGAGAATCTTAAAAGTAGCAAGAGAAAAAAGTTATATATATTTAGCTGAATTTGTCTGCTTGTTTCCTCATTCATAAAAGAAAAATAGTATCATATTTATGTTTTACCTTACATATTTTAAGATGACATACTTTCTGGAATGTGGTAGAGTATAAATAAATACCTACATGCATAAATGTTGTAAAAGCAAAAAATGTAATTAGATAAAAGTAAAGTGGTAGAAGGGTTTCCAAGATAGCTGTTGAGTAGCTAGAAACTCTGTCCACTTGCTCCTGGACCCAGACTGAAGTTGCAGCTAAACTGCAGAGTATTTGTCTTGAAAAACCAGTTGAAGTGTAGCTGATCTGGACATTTGAAAACAGAAGCATGAAGGAAGAGGAGACAAGGACAGAGTGAGCCCCCTCATGAAGATGCAGCAACTAGGAAGCTATGAGATAATGCAGCAGGAGATCTCCCTCCCCCTTCAGCCCCATACAGGGGTCCCCAAGCCAGAGCAACAAGAGATGGGAAGGGGAGCATGTGTAGACTGGGTTGTGGGGAGCAGTGGGGATTCCATCCACCTGGGAGATTCAGAGAGTAACATCCAAGGGAAGGAGAAAACCCATTGTTACAACACTTGCTTGGGAAATTTGCCTCATCTGTGACTGCAGGAGGGGCCATGCAACAATTCAGTGCCAGAGGAGGGACTCCCTCCATACAGCCAGCAGTAAATTTAAAGGGTCCTCTGTTCTCTGGAAGGACTTTGGACAAAGAAACAGTTGGAGTCAGGGCAGTGAAGTTTAAGGAAGAAGATTGCTCTGGCCCACATTGAGCACATGGACAGCAACCATCTCCCCATGCTGGGGTGGAAATTTGGCCCTGCTCTGCTGGTTTAGACAGCATGAGGGAGTGGGACATTTAGCCTGTTCTGAGACCAGGTGGAGTGGGGAGTTTCAGTCCTGCTCTGCTGTCACTGATCATGAAAAGAGAATTTTTTCTTTCTTTTTTTTTTTTGATCCCCTCCTACTTAGGTGGGAGGTGAGGAGGTGCCAGTGAGACACACACAGCTGGATTTTTGTGAGTGCATCTCCCAGGTGGGCTTTTATCTGGGAGTCAGACGGGCTTGGGCTGGGCTCTACAGCTGCAATATGGGGAAGCAGAGTGATCTCTCCAGTGAGTTCAACCCCTGCAGCTACAAGAAGAAGAGAAAGTACCCGCCCCTGCCTCCTACAGAGTGAGGGCACCACAACCAAGTCTGTTTGAATCACCTCTGCCAGGTCCTGGTTACTCCCAGTGAGCACATTTCTGTGGAGGAAGAGACAGAAACTGAGAGCAGGGATATTCAAAGGGCAAGAGCGCTGGCAGATCCAACCTCTGGGTTCCAGAGGCTCCAATCACTGGCCTACCAGAAACTTCTTGAAAAATTTGCTGATGGGTGGGCAGGGACAGCATCTGACATTGGCTTGCAAAAAAGAACCTCTTGGGAGGCCTGAAATTGGCACAAGCATCCAGCTTCAGACAATGCCAGAGTAGGATTCAAGGAGTCCACATTCAGTGTATCCAGAGAATGATCACACCAGGCACAACTGCTGAGGCAAATTACACTTTTTTCTTTTTAATCTTTCCTTTATTTTCTCTTTTTACTTCATTTTTTGTTCTTGTTTTGTGCTTTCCTATCTCTAATTCTTTCTTTCTTATTCTCACTCTATTTTTCTATTTTTATTCTTTCTTCTTCCCATTTATCCTTTCCTACTCTTTATTTTAGTTTACTTTGATATTTTCCTTTCTCTATATATTTTTATTGTTATTTTTACTATAATCTTTTCTTTCTTCTCTTTTCCTTCTTAACTTTCATAGTTTTTTTTTCTGTTTCTTTTTTCCTTCTCTAATTCTTTTTATTTCTTGTCTTTCATTATCTTCTTTTCTTCTATCTTTATCTTATTTTTTATTTCTTTTTTTCTTGGGGGTTTTCTTCTTCTTTTTTTTATTCATTTCTGTGGTGGTGATTTATCAGACTCATCAAGAAAATTAGAGAGAAGACCGAAATAAATAAAATCAGAAATGAAAGAGGAGAATTAACAACTGATATCACAGAAATAAAAGGATTGTAAGAAAATACTATGAACAATTATATGCCAAGAAATTGAACAATTTGGGCAAAGTGGATAAATTTCTAGAAACATACAATTATCCAAAACTGCATCAGGAAGAATCAGAAAACCTGAATAAACTGATCATAATGAATGAAATTGATGCAGTAATCAAAAAAACTCACAGCAACAAAAGTTCTGGACTGAATGGCTTCACAGGCAAATTTTACCATTCATTCAAAAAAAACTAGCACCCAACCTTCTCAAACTTTTTCAAAAAATTCAAGAGCAGGGAATACTTCCAAGCTCTTTTTATGAAGCCAATATTTTCTAATTCCAACAACAAAGAAAGAAAATTATAGGCCAATAACCCTAATGAACATAGGTGGTAAAATCCTCAACAAAATACTAGGAAACCAGATCCAGCAATACATGAAAAAGATCATATACCATGATCAAGTGTGATTTATCTGGAGGATGTAAAGATTGTACAATATTCATAAATCAATAAATGTGATATGTCACATAAACCAATGAAAGATAAATCACATGATCATATCAATAGATGTCAAAAAAGCATTTGATAAAATCCAGCACCCATTTATGATAAAAACTCTCAGCAAAATGGGAATAGAGGGATCATATTGCAATGCAATAAAGACCCTATACAAGAAACCTACTGACAATATCATACTCAATGGGAAAAAACTGAAACCATTATTCTTAAGATCAGGAACAAGACAAGGATGTCCACTTTATCACTCTTATTCAACATAGTACTGGAAGTCCTAACCACAGCAATCAGGCAAGGTGAAGAAATAAAAGGCATCCAAATTGGAGAGAAAGAAGTAAAAATGTCATTATTCACAGATAACATGCTATTGCACATACAAAACCCTAAAGACTCCACCAAAAAACTACTAGATCTAATAAATGAATTTGGCACAGAAGAGGGATGCAAAATCAATACTCAGAAATCAGTGGTATTTTTATACTCCAGTAGTGAACTATCAGAAATAGAAACTAAGAAAAAAATCCCATTTACTATTGCAACAAAAAATAATTTACCTGCAAGACTCAAGTATATAAAATCAGAAATGAAAGAGGAGAGATTACAACTGATACCACAGAAATACAAAGTACTGTAAGAAATTACTATGAACAACTATATGACAAGAAAATTGAAAACCTGTGTGAAATGGCCTAATTCCTAGAAACATATAATCCCCCAAAACTGAATGAAGAAGAAGCAGAAAGCATGAACAGACCAATAACAGCTGACAAAATTGAAGCAGTAATCAAACAACTCCCTACACCAAAAAGCCCTAAACCAGACAGAATCTTACAAAGCATTTAAGGAAGAGCTAACCTCTATCCTTCACAGGCTATTCCAAAAAATTCAAGAAGATGGAAGACTCCCAAACTCTTTTTATGAAGCTAGCATCACCCTAATCCCTGAAACAGATAAAGACATAACTAAGAAAGAAAACTTCAGGCCAATATTGCTCATGGACATAGATGGTAAAATCCTCAACAAAATACTGGCAAACTGCATCCAGCAATACATGAAAAAGATCATACATCATGATCAAGTGGGATTCATCCCAGGGATGCAAGGATGGTACAATATTTGCAAATTGATAAGTGTAATACATCAGATAAACAAAAGGAAAGACAAAAATCACATGATCATATCAATAGACACAGAAAAAGCATTTGATAAGGTACAGCACCCATTTATTATAAAAACACTCAGCTAAGTGGAAATAGAGGGAGCATTCCTCAAGATAATAAAGGCCATATACAAGAAACCTACAGCCAACATCATACTCCATGGGCAAAAACTAAAAGCTTTCCCCCAAAGATCAGGAACAAGTTAAGGGTGTCTGCTTTCACCACTTCTATTCAACATAGTATTGAAATTTCTAGCCACAGTGATAAGACCAAAAAAAAAGAAAAAGAAAGAAATAAAAGGCATCCGAATTGGAAAGAAAGAAGTAAAACTGTCACTGTTTGCAGATGACACAATAGTGTACATAGAAAACCGTATAAACTCCACCAAAAAACTACTCAACCCAATAAGTGAATTTGGCAAAACAGTGGGATACAAAGTCAAGAAATATTGACTGTGTATCAGAAATTCTGAAATTGAAGGCATTTTGTACACCAACAACAAAATATCAGAAATAAAAATCAGGAAAAAAATCCCATTTGCTATAGTAATAAGAAAACAAGTGTACTGAGGAAAGAAATTAAGGATGACACAAATAAATGGAAGCGTATACCATGTTCATGGGTTGGAAGAATTAACATCATCAAAACATCCATAATACGCAAAGCAATCTACATAGAATATGCAATTCCTACTAAAATATCAATGGCATATTTCACAGATCTAAACAAATATTCCAAAAATTTATACAAAACTAAAAAAACACCTTGAATAGCTTCAGCAATCTTGAGAAAAGAATACAGTTGGAGGTATCGCGATGCCTGATATCAAACTACATGACAAGGCCACTGTAATCAACACAGCCTGGTACTGGCATAAGAACAAATACATAGATCAATGGAACAGAATAGAGAGCTGAGAAATAAACCCATGAATCTATCATCAATTAATATTTGACAAAGGGGGCAGAAGCATAAAATGGAGTAAAAACATCCTCTTCAACAAACGGTGTTTGGAGAGCTGGACAGCTACATGCAAAAAAAGTTGACAACCAAGTTACACCATACACAAAAATAAACTCAAGATGGGTAAAAGATTTAAATATAAGTCATGACACCATAAAAGTCCTAGAGGGGAACATAATCAGGAAAAACTCAAATATTCCATGCAGCAATATTTTCACTAATATGTCCCCTACAGCAAGGGACATAAAAGAATGAATAAACAATTGGAACTTCATCAAAATAAAAATCTTCTGTAGGGCTAAAGAAAACATCAGGAAAATGAAAAGGGAACCAACTGTATGGAAAAATATATTTTGCCAATGATAACTCAGACAAGGGTTTGGTCTCAAATATATAAAGAACTCACATGACTTCGCATCAGGATGACAATCCAATTAAAAAATGGGCAAAGGACCTGAACAGACACTTCTCCAAGGAGGACATACAGAGGGCCCAGAGACATATAAAAGGATGCTCAGCATCACTAGCTATCAGAGAGATGCCAATTAAAACCGCAATGAGATACCACTTCGCACCTGTCAGAATGGCCATCATTAATAAAGCAACAAACAGCAAGCACTGGCAAGGTTGTGGAGAAGGGAACCCTAGTGCACTGTTGGTGGGAATGCAAACTGGTACAGCCACTGTGGAAAACAGTATGGAATTTCCTCAAAAAACAAAAAATGGAACTGCCTTTTAACCCAGCAATTCCACTGCTGGGAACACCCAAAGAATCCTGAAACACTAATTCAAAAGAACCTATGTACCCCAATGTTCATAGCAGCACAATTTACAATAGCCAAGTGCTTGAAACAGTCTAACTGGCCATCAGTAAAAGTGGATCAAAAAGCTATGGTACATTTATACAATGAAATACTACGCATCAGAAAGAAAGAAGGAACTCTTACCCTTCATGACAGCTGGGATGTAACTGGAGAGCATTATGCTAAGTGAAACAAGCCAGGCTGTGAGGGACAAATGCCATTCAATCTCACCTTTAAGTGGAACCTAATCAACAAAACAAATAAGCAAGCAAAATAGAACCAGAGACATTGAAATTAAGAACAATCTGACAGTAACCAGAGAGGGGGTGGAAGGGATAATGGTCAGGAGTGGGCAAGGGTTTTCAGGAACAACTATAAAGGACACATAGTCAAAACCAAGGGCAGGTGAAAGCAGGGGAGGGAGGTGGGGATGGCTGGGGTAGGGGGGAGTGGGGGAGTAAATGCGAACAACTGTAATTGAACAACAATAAAATAATTTAAAATTAAAAAAAAATGCTTAAAATATTACCTGGCATGTGGAAGATATTCAACAAGTGTCAGCAATGTTTTTCCACTGATTGGTAACATGACTGTGGTAGTGATCATCAAGTTACTCATCCAGTAAAGACATCAGCTGTCCACATCTGATGGTTGCACAAACCCTGAAAGTTAAAACCCAGCATCCTGAGAGACAGATTTGCCTCTAAATTCTACCCAAAATGTCATATATATGTCCAACTCTTGAGAACTTTCCAAATACTAAAGGCATGTCATCTGGTCCTCAAGACTGAGTACATTTTCATTTATTTGGAAACTTTGTGAATTTGCCCCAGTAACCAGGGACAGTTCCAAGTTTACATTTTTCTAATGTAAGATCCAACTCCCCCCATGTAGGTGTGACGTGAGGGGCTCCCCAAAACCTTTCTCCAATTAATTCCCAGTGATCTGTATTCCACAGCCCTCCTGCCTGATAAGAAAGCCAATTGTCAAAGCTCCATTGAGTCAACAAGAGATCCAAAGAACAAGAAGTTGGGAAAAGCTTTTTATGCTTATCACCTCTCAGAGTTACACAAAGGGTGAACGAACTCCCTTGAGCCAGTTCATCTTGATTAACATATCTTATTACAGTTTCCCAAATTCTGTTCAAAGGTTATCATAGAGAACTTGACATGGAAGGGAAGTCCAGAAGGAACAAGCTGTATGCAGAAAGTAAATGTGTTTGATTTTTAGACATTTGGATTTGTAGTATAGGTAGAACCATCAGTCCTTATTAATCCTAAAGTCATAGACTACCCAGGATGAAAGATATTTACTATCTCTCAAAAGGACAGAGGATTTCAAAATGACAATTTGCATGGAGGGTTAACTATGAAAGGATGAAAGATACTTGAGTCCTTTTTGAAATTCTGGGGAGAATGGACCTAGAAAGGGAGAGGAAAAGAGTTCATCCAATGGCTTCCTCTAGAAAAATTGATCCAAAGATGAGCATTCACTACATTGGACTAACACTGATTGCCTCATCTGTATCCCAGCCACTCATCTGCCAGCAGATAGAGTAGTTGTGTTTGGTTTCCAGCAGTCTGTTATGATGAATTTATGCTTGCAATAAATTCTAAGTATATTTTTAGCATGTGTTTTTCTCTACCCTCCGATGCACTTATTTCTAATGTTACTTTTGAAATGACTTACTTGAGTTGCTTCTGCAGATCACACACAATTCCCAATAACTAATTTTAACTTTTTCATCTGCTTCCAAGAATAAGCCAGTGCCCAGCAGAGAGCTGATGTTGCTCTTGGAAGACTGCACTCTCCTAAAAGAGAAGTGCGGCACAAGTCTCCAATTCATCAGACCAATGGGCTTCTCTGTGTACAGTTAATAGGCCTAGAGAGAAGATGTGGTTTCTGGAATCCCAAAGTTCTCAATCATATTCTCAGTTCGGAGTTATTCCTTTTGACCTCCTATACTCCAAGGAGATTAAAATGTTGAATTACATAACTCTTTTCCAAGTTTGTTTATGGTCAACATAATGCTATCAAATGAACCATTCAGATTGAACATATCAGTTGGTTGTCTCCAGCAAGGAAAGAGGTGATTCAGTCCTACAAACAGTCAAGTCCATTTTCAAGTCAATATAAAAAATTAAGTCAGTGTGGTCAAGGAAACATTTTGCTATTCAATTCAATCAAGCAATTACTTCAGTCAAACAGATAATTCAGTCTAACAACAGGTTGGTCCTGCTTTACAACTGATTAATTCAGTATAACCATTTATAAGTTCTGTCAATTGCTCAAGTCATTTGGCCTATCAAAAAAACAGATTTGAGGACTTCTGGTCACCATGAGCATGTGGACTGTGAGTGGTGAGTCTTTTCAGATAAAATATGTCTAAAAGCTTATGGAGCAAGTGGAAAAGGAACATGTATTCTGAAGTGAGAGAAAAGAATGCCCCAAAGGAGCTTAGCAGACTTATAAGTATTCTTAAAATAGATAATGATGTTTTGATGAAAGATGTTCAAGAGATAGCAACTGTGGTGGTCCCCAAACATGAAGAGAAAACCCTGTATTTGGTGAAAAATGAAAGAGATTATATGAAAATGGAGACTAATATTAAGAGAAACAAAAAGAGTCTTCTACACCAGCATGGACAGTACGCTGTATGGATGAACCAGAGACAAGGAAAAAGGCTGAAGGCAATGCAAGAGAAAGGGAAGGGGAAAAGCAAAGCAAAAGCAGTGAAGTCAGCTAAGGGTTTGGCCTAACAGAATTTTAAAAACTGGACAAATGCCACATAAGACAGATCTCTGGTTAGAATGTGTACATTGATTTCAGCTTCCACCAAATGAAAATTTCATTTCCATATTTTAACTGGGCCTTTTTCTTCCATTCAAACCCAACATAAGTCCTCAAATTTGTTTTGGGAACTTGAATAAAATATTTTCTTTGATGAATGAAAACTATACTGATATGTTAATTGGCTGCTGTCTGATATGTACAGAATATGAGACACTAAAATTCCATCAAGTATTAATGTGGTTGTGGTTGTTTTTGGTATTAGTAAAGATAAGTGATACTATATTGTACTAACTCAGATTTAAAGAAAACTAATTAAATAGTGTTATTTTAAAATATAATATCAGTGGATTTTATAAGCTGTACTTGTTTGGAGTTTTGATTTTGTATAATTTATAATAAGAGGCATTTTGTTTAAATCTTGAAAAAAAAACAGAATTTACGGATTACATTCGCTGTACTGGATGAGCTACCCCACTGGACAAGAATAGACAAAAATGCTTAGGGGTGTTGGGGAGAAGAGGGTAAAGGGTTTCTGAAAGATCCTACATCTAAAGTAAGAGGTTACTTTCTTTCCTGGCTTAGTCAAAGCAAACTCATAGAAACCCTGAACTAAGGGTTAATTTGAAAGAAAACAAAATTGCAAATAATAGCACTTTCTTAACATTATATACTCAAAATAGACTGTCAGGAACATTTTTAGATGTTTCATTCATGCTTTGAAATGTTGGTTCAAACTTTTCAACTCCATTGTGAGAAAGGGTTTGTTTTATAAATTTTTTTATCATCTTCACAGGAGGACATTCATACCAATTTTATAGAGAGGGGAAAGGATGGTGAGCGAGAGGAAGAGAAACATCCATGTGAGAGAGAAACATCGATCAGCTGCATCAGTCATACTCACCCCAACCAGGGACTGAACTTTCAACCTAGCCATGTGCCCCGACTGGAAATTGAACTACGACCCTTCGGTTTATAGGGTGATGGTCCAACAAACTGAGCCACACTAGCCAGGGTCACTATGAGAGAGTTTTATCAATTGTATCCTTATTAGATCACTCCATAAATGACTATCAGCATCATCAGTAGCAACAAAATACATTTAGTAAGAAACTTACTTCACAGGGATTTGGGACCAAAATTTACACAAGCTTAGGCCAGCTCACTGGCAGTTTCTATTCTGAAGCTGCGTCAAATGCATGTTTATAGGAAATATTTACAACCAGATCAACACATTAAACCCAGGATGAACAAGCACTAAGATATAGGCATCCATGTGAAAGTTAAATATACCCTAGGAATAAAGACAAGGTCAGTAGGAAAGTTTTTCCATTCAAATGACATGATATATAGAGGTTTCACATCTCCTCTTACTAATTTTAGAGGACTTCATAAGGTTGGAAACAGACCTTGACTTAATCAAATCCTCTTACATACTAACTTCCCTTTGTCCCCACCATATACACACCACATGTCCATGTGGTATAGACACTGGAACATTTCTGGTTCTCTAAAATACAACTTTTTGCTTTCTCTAGCCTCACTCCCACTGTAGTACATTATGATATTCAGTTAAGATTCAAATTATAAATTCATCAGTAAAAGCCTTTATTTCAAGGCACATGTAGTCTCCAAAAATATGTTCTTCAGTAGCTGCAAGGAAATCTTTGTGTCTCTAAAGTGTTCTTCTCAGATACTGAAAAGATAAAAATAACATTCTTCAGAAGAACACAGGAATTAGTAGTATAGAGTCTTCCTTGTACAATTATCTTTTCTTTTTTCACTCTAAACCAAAATAATAGAAAGAAAAGGGGAAAATATTAGTTCAACATGTATTAAGCTCCTGCTATGCCAGACTCCAGCTTTTTGAGACCAGGAACTGTGTATTCTCATTTTAAGGTCCCCAGCACCAAAATATTTGGAAACAATATAGATTTTACACATTTGATGGCTAAATGAATTAGTGAAAGGTACTTTGTAGCAAGGTAAGATGACTAAGACATGGCCCATGCTCTCAAAGAGCTCATAATATATTAAGAGTCAGTTGTGTAGACGGTTTAATGAAACGCAGGTATTATGATGGAAGTATAGAGTAACGACTATGGGATTAAAAGGAGAGCAGTTAGCTTTGACCAAGGGCATCTGGGAAAGCCCGCAGAAAGAGGCAGCACTTCAGCTGAGTATCAGTTCAGATTTTTGAGCGGCCATTTTGACACCAGGAACTTTTTGACCTGGCTACTTTAACCCAGACATTTTGATGTGGCCTAAAACAACAAACCATTACACTTCCAGCTGTTTTATAAATTACCAAGTAATGTGTAAAACAGAAGACCTTACCCCATTCCCAACACTCACCCTAATGCCAGCCTCTACCCCAGGGAAGAGTGAGGTTCAAGGATGGAGTGAGAATTCAGCGTATTTTTCTTTCATGTACCGAAAATGGATTATTGACCACATTTGGTCATTTTATAAAGAGCCACCAGTCATACTCAATAAACTATCATCTCACTCTCCAAGAATTTACTTGTTTCTTGATAAAGACTTCAAAATCCTGATTTTTCCCTCAAAGTCAAAGACAGGAAAAGAAGGCATTTTGGCTACATTATGGTCTTTTATTCTTAGATCCAAGTTATACAGGAAATGGTTAATTGAATCTAAAAGTAGTCTCAGGCATTTCAGTAATATACATATATTTAATATCATAACATTCCTTTAATTGAAGGTTTTTTTAAAAAAATGATTCATACTTCCTTAAATGTTAACCTTGTGGGCTCCAACAGATATTTGTTTTTTAATTCTTTTTTCTCAATATAAAGGTAATACACTTATCAAATTTTTTTAAATAAGGAAATTAATAAAGGAGAAAGTGAAAAACTCTGCTAACTAGGATTAAAGTTAGGTAGAAATTTGTGCTCTACACATGAACTGATAAGTTCAAAACAATAATAATCATTCTTAGTTGGAACAGTTTCATCAAAATATCCTGCTTTAAATTTTTGACATTAGGTAATGGTGGCTAATTTAGACAAGATGGGGAACCAGAATAAAAGAGACTGATTACCCAGTAATAACTAAGAATATTTCCAAAATGAGAAAAACTATGTCATCAAATAAGACTCTACTAACTTACAGACAAATGCATAGGAGTTTGTGAAATGAAGAAGTGGAGATGTTTTAATAGTCCATGTAAGTGAGAAACAACTTAAAGCATGAAGGTAGGATGAACTTAGATAGATATAAAACAGATAAGAATTTTTTAAAAGATTTTATTTGTTTATTTTTAGAGAGAGGGGAAGGAAGACAGAAAGAGAGAAATATCAATGTGTAGTTGCCTTTCACATACCTCCCCCATACTGGGAACGTGGACCACAACTCAGGAATGTGTCCTGACTGGGAATCGAACCAGCAACCTTTCAGTTTGCAGGCCAGTAGTCAATCCACTGAGCCCACCAGTCAGGGCAAGAATGTTTTTTTTTTTTGTATGTATGTATTTGTATTTCTGTAAACCTTACTGTACATTATATATTACAGCATATCTAAAGAAAAATAAAGATTGATGTTTATTATTTTTCAACCAAATAATAATATGCTGAATGGTCTCTACACCCCAATGTTCTGAACCAGAGTATGTCTAGTCAGTGGGTCTACATAGCAAATATATAAGATTCCACCATTTCTGTGGCACTCAATACCTAAATACCAGGAGAAATTAACCAGGGCCAAGTCTGTAAATCAGGGTCAATGTAACAGTGGTTCTTACCTTTACATGGATTTTAGGTCCTTAGAGAATCTTACCAAAGCTAAGGACTCCAGAAAAATGAACATATGCATATACACATTAATTTTTTGCCTATAATTTCGAGGGTCTCATAGACTTAAGGTTAAAGGCCTCTGTCTTGGTTCCTTTGGCCCTGAGCCTGGTGTTACCTTTCCTGGCTAAAGATACAACATTCTTACCTGGATGTTAATGGGGTCACCTTCCAGAGACATTCTCCTTATTTTGTCTGTGCCATAGGTACTAAGTTCAACTACACTTGGGGTCCTTAGGAAACTTCCATGTTGCCACAACTGGCAACTGTCTTGGAGACTAATGTGCCAGTTCATGTATAACAATAATATAGTAAAAATAACAGAGCAGGAACCCCCAAACATATTTTTTTTACCCAGCACATTGACAGGAGTGCAAAACCCAACTAGAGGTTTAATTTTTTTGCCTTCTTTCTACATTAACTTTTCTTCCTGATTTCAATTAGCCAAACTTGAATGGAGACATTACAGACAGTTCAACCCCACCTCAGAGCTGTGCAGACAGCTCTTGCTGCCAAGCTGTCTATCACCAAGACAACTGGGCCAATGTGCTTTGCTCTGGGTAAATACCTCATCAGGGCCAATTGCAAAAGGAGCCTCTTTGCAGTGACCTCCCATCAGATCAAAATCCTTACTCTTAACAATCCAAAATATTTTTTGAAAGCATATGAGGGGTAAATAAGCATTAGTATTTTAAAACAATTATTTATGCTGATTAACAGGAGGTTTATTTCCAGAGATAATCTTACACGAAAGCCAGGTTGATTTGGGGGAATCTAGAAAGCTCTTTCTTCCCCAGTAAGTCTGAAGTTCCTCTATTGGTGAGTCATTATTACTTTTTTTCCTTTTCATTAATCATAACTTTCTTCCAATACCTTTTTCTAAACCACAAATTCCTCTGAAGTGGTCATTGGTAATATAGCAATTTTCTGTCTCTAGTTTCTTATTTTTTAAATATTTTCAATAAGAAAAGATGATAAAAGATGAGATGGTTAGCATTCTTTCCTCAAATGAAAAATGGAGGAGATGGGTTAATTCTTTTGACACAGTGGCAAGTGAGTCAAAACCAGGAAAAGTCTACTTCCAGCAGAATCAGTGAGATTTTTAAAATCTCAGAAAAAGAAAAAAGCTGCATCTTTAGTCCTTAGGGACCTCACAGAGGTGCCAAATCATCGTACTCTTCCAATCTAGTCTCCATTACCACTGATCCACCCTTTCTGAGAAGCCCCTCACAGCTTTTATTGTTTGTTGGTCTCCTTGGTGGCAGGTGTCTGCTAATCAAAGGCTTAAGAAGGTGTGGGGTTTAGGAGTCAGACCTGACTGGAAGGAAAACTTTCCATTCAGCCTTGGGCAACAATATTGAAGCTTTTTTTGAATGTTGTAATCAACTCTGTGCCAAGTGGGGCCCAAACTCCCCCTACACAGCCCCAGGAATCCAAAGAAAGAAGTGTTTTCAATTCTCTTCAGAACGTCTGATCTCCCACACTGCAGACCAAATAAAAACAGTCTGGGCCAATTGTACCTCCTCCTACCCCCATTTACTGTGAAATCCGCCTGGGAGAAACTCAGGAAAGTTGGCCTCACGCCAGCACTGGCCTTCTGTAGAGGCAGAAAAATCCCTCACCTTCTCTCCATAGACTGTCTTGGACACCAAAGAAAGAGCCGCTGCCTCACATATCCCATGGAGAGGGGTGGCTGTGGGGGTCAGGGCAGGACCTAAGATGATGTAGCTGGAATATCAAGACCTAAAAAGTTCTAACACTTCAGGTGGTATTTTCTCTGTGTTTACTATTTTGTTGGTTATATTTTCTCTTATTAAGTAGACTTGGAGAAAAAGTAGAAAGAGCTGCTTGGGATTTGAAATGCCTAGGGGTTGAATCTCAGCACAAGTGCTTACTAACCCTATAACATTAGACAACTTATTTTACAGAGCAAGGCTCTCATGTCAGTTCTGCCACTGATTAGCTCTGTGACCTTGGCCAAATCACAAGCCCAAACTTGATTTCCTCATCATAAAAAAGATCTCTAAGGGTTTCTTCAAGTCTAACAGTTTAAGTCACTTCTGGGGTCCTGAATTTGGAAAACACTCAAATGGTATTAGACATTTGGAAAATATTGTTCACCCAATCCCCAACCTCCAAAAACCTCAACAGGCTTTGCCCATAGTTCTCCAAGCCATGTGTGGCAGGGGCTATAGGAATGGGAATGAGGAGAATTCAAAAAATTCTGTACGCCAATGCGAGGCTAAGTCCACAACAAAAATACAGGTTCTTGTGTTCAAAGCAAAAGCAGCTTGAAAGTGCAGGTTTCCAGGCTAGAAATACCAGTTTATGAGCTGATAATAAGATATAAGAAATTTTTCCCTAAGAATTTAACCAAGGAAAGCTTGTCAGGTGGTTGAGAGATATCCTGGAAAACATGGCTAAAAACCACCATATTCAAGGCTCAGACTGGGGCTACAGCTAATGCATCCCAAGCATGTTAAGGGAGGAGCAAGTGGTTCAGTGGAGGGGAGTCAGGAAACATGAGGCCGGGAAAAGTTCTTGGGGACAAAATTATAGAGGGAAACACCTGTAAGACCCCAACAAAAGGATACAAGGACAGAAAGCCCTTTCATGCTGCAGGTATTACCAACTATGTACCAGACAGGATGATGTCAAAGATCTGGATAAACCACACAAATACAGTATTAGAATGAGGACTCTTGGAAACTAAGACTCCTTTAAGGACCTAAATGAACAAAACATTGAAAAGGTAATCATGAACCCTGGCCAGGTGGTTCAGGTGGTTGGAGCACCATTCCATACACCAAAAAAAGTGCAAGTTCGATCCCTGGTTTGCACATACAGGATGCAACCAATCGATGTTTCTCTCTCCCACTTTCTCTCTCTCTAAAATAAATAGGCCTATCCTTGGTAAGGATTAAAAAAAATACTAATCATGCAATTTAAGATACTGTCATAGTTTGCTAGGGAAAACAACTGGGAAAGTGGAATGGAATAGTGATATCGTAAAGAATTCCAAAGAACTATTTTTTTTTTCTTCTTAAGGGAGAATCATCACCAGTGAAAGCTGATGGGGTTTATTCACCAGAAATATGAGGGAGAATATAGTGGAATTCTAAGCAATATGATGTTTACAGTAAAATACAGGCTATTTCCATAGTCAAATGTTTTAGTCTAAATTTATTAAAATAAATAAATCTGAAATAAAACTAAATAAAAACCAAGCCTAAACTCAAACTTATTTTTTGTGTTCATGCCACTAAATAAACAGATTTCAGTAAATTCTCCTTTTTAAACTAGTTGATCAGTATTGTATAGATGCAGCCAGCATTTAATATGCTTTCAATTGTGTCCTCAGCCCTCAAGACCCTGGGGGTCTGAAATCTCAGCCAACTTTGCAATTTAATCCAAAACCCAAAGCAGTTCAGATTCCAAGTAACCTGTTACCCTCTGCTAGCAAAACATCACTCGTGGTTTGAAAAATACCATTTTTAATAACCTCTTTTCAGTTTCCTGGCAGACCCCCAGCTTCACTTCAAAGTTGATTTTCCCCAGTGAGAGTACAGTTGGAAGAATCCAGAAGTGTATTGTGCCACACTCCCACTACCCCAGGCTGTGAAGGCCCAACTCTAGGGCAAGAAGGCTGGGGTTGGAAGACAGGCAGGGGGAGGGACAGGCTGTGGATCACAGGCAAATAGCCTCAGCTCAGACCTTTCCAGAGACAAAACAATGCATCAACCTCAACAGTGACCAACTGGAGAAATTGAATCTAAATTGAATTTTGGATTATATCATGTTGGCTTATTTTGAAATAAATTTGATGAAAAAGAAAAGTTTTATCACTACAATTTGGGCTGCCTAGAGTGGCATGTTTTTTCCCCAGTGATTCACTCTTCAGATGTCACACACACAGATGTCAAGAAAACAATCTATGAAGAGAGGTGCTGGAGGCAGGAGTGGAGGCAAGGAAACAAGAACTTCATCTGTGGAAACCTAGGGTCTCTTAAGACAAGTGCAGACTGAACTCTTCTTAAACTCCAAGACAGTAGCTTTGAAGTCCAGAATTTGCTCTTGTATTTCTTGCCCAGGACTAGTGAAGTTGGGGTTGCCAATAAAATGACCACTTTCCTCAAAATGTTACATTTAAAATCCAAGTCTTCTTAAAACAGCAGAGTAGGATTTTGGCCAGAAAGTGCTTTCTAGTACAAACACTAGTGCACTTTTACAAGTCAGGTAAAGCCCAAAATTATGTCGCTAATTAATTTTACATTTCCTCCAGCTACCTAGAACCAACTGCAGCTCAACATTCCCCAATTGGGATTTTGCCAAGAATTCAGATAATGCCATTTATGGACCATGCCAACAGCTGAGGTCATGCTTTCTGTCTAAAGAGAAAAAAAGGAAGAAAAAATAAATAGGGAAGGATTCATGGAAAATACATATTAGGGGGTAGGGGCAGAGGGAAAGAAAAGAGACAACATACCAACCAACACCAAACAGACACACATACCAGAGGAGGGCCTAAAGACTTTGAGTTTGCATTATTTGGGGATGAAAGTGGAGCAAAACAGGAGAGCACAGTGATTGTAGGGAATGTTAGAGAAGGAACGATTTGACCTCAAAGAAATAAATAATCTCCTCCCGCCAAATGTTAAAGCATATGAAAAGTAAAAGGCGTAACGTCTTGCATCATGGCTGGTGCAAACGTTCTATGTTACGTGCATGCCAGCAATGTGAATTGCTTAGTATATGATTTTAGGGTTTGTAAGTATAACCCTTTTTATTCCCAGCACAAACTCAGATTCAAAGGACTGGAAAGAACCTTTACAAGTTACTGAACATGTTACTATATTGAATATTAGAGGTGGAAAGGATTTTGTATCTCATCTAATCCAAGTGTCCCTATTCTAGAGATGAGGCAGCTGAGGAAAATTGAGAAGAGATTGGCAGTAAATATCAATAATATACAGTAAATTAGTGGCAGAGTCAAGACTAGAACCCAGATCTAGCTGTGTGATTCCTAAATATCAGTTCACAATGAGTATTTCACTGGTCCAAGGGAAAAATGAGAAAAGCAAGGATATGGAGTGGCAGACAAGATAGAAAAGAAAAGAAGCGCATGGCAGAACGGGGAGAAACAAACTGCTTTGTGATCAATGCCTCTTCCTGTTTTTGTGATGGTAATTTCAAGTTACCATAATACCTTCATTTAATAGGCAATAGCTCTTCTAATATATACTGATACTTTTTATTTGTGGCTTAATTCAAATTCTCATCATGAGGAAAAAGGCACAGGCACTCAATATTTATAAGGTAGTCATATTGTACAAAAGAAGGTAAGAGAAGTTAAGGACTTGCTCAAGACAACTTGGTTCACATGCGATTGAGCCAGGAATAAATCCTAGAACTTCATTCCAGATCTCATAATCCTACCTTGAGTCCACATTTCTATCTTATGTCCATCTACACTCAGTTTCTGCGTATGAGCTGTCAGCCTAACCCAGACATCATTTTAAAGGTAGAGCAACTAATGCTAACCAAAAATACCACATTATATACTCTAAAGCCAAAGCCCAAATGCCTCTGAGATTCCTGCTATTTAGACCTGTCACTGTTTTGGATTGATGCTCTTTGGGATTCTTGGCTGTTTGGGACAATCCCCATCTCTGTACCCGTTTTCACAGGCAGAAATCATGGGGTTTGTTTGTTTGTTTTAAAAGCAGATGTCAAAGCCTGCCTTCTGGATCCTACTTAGGTTGGTGGTTAGCAACTTCCAGAGCCTTGACTCAGCCCAGTACATATTAGTCACTTACATGTGGTCCAGCCAGAAACTGCCTTCATTCATAATAAATAATCTTTGAAAAAGAAACCAGTATCTCTATCTGAACAGGCACACCACAATACAGATCTCAGATCTGGCCCATCAATAAATGTTTATCTCTCAAGACCCTGGTAAAATAAAACAGGGCTCAGGAGCTTTGGGTAAAATAGTCAGCTTCCCAGACTCACATGGGAAAAAAGTTAATATGGTGGTAATGAGCCACTTAAATGCCTGTCTGCCTATGTTACAATAACATGCCCTTTTCATTCCTTCCAACAGCTCCCAAAGGACACTGTGGACAGCCGCATTTTGTGGGTACTTCTCCCACTCCACATACCTACCCACAGAAAGCAAATTACTCTTATTTCTCCTAAACTTTGTTTTTTATAGTTATTAGGGTTTTCCTTTTCTTTAACCTTTTTTCTTTTTGCTTTGTTTTCCTTCCTTTTGTGCTTTTTGTCCTTTGAGAATTTTTCCCCCTTTCAGTGCTTAAGGCATTTTTTCTTTGTTGTTTTTGTTGCTGCTGCTGATAATGTTCATTTTCCTTCCCCCCCCCATTTTTCTGTTTTTGTCTATTGTGTTTTGGGTGATTTCCTTTTTCTCTTTGGGGGATTTGTTTTACTTTTTGGTTTTTCTTTTTTGCTTTGTTGTTTATGTTTTCTTGGGGGATTTTCTATGTTTGGTGTGCTCCTTTTATGGGGAGGTATATTTTAAATTTTCCAGGTTTTCTCTTCTTTTGTTTGTTTCTTTTGTTATTTTTCTTTTTCATGCTTTTTTTCTTTATTTGGGTTTTGGATTTTATTATGTTTTTCTTTTTGTTTTGGTTTTTGAATTTTTTAGAATTTAGAGTTTTAAAATAGTTTTTCCCCTTTTCTGTATTGTTTCTTTAACTTTTTAAAAAATCTTTTTTATCAGATGATGTGATACTATACATAGAAAATCTTAGAGACTCCACCAAAAAAACTGCTTGACCTAATAAATGAATTAGGCAAAACAGCGGGATACAAAATCAATATCCAGAAATCAAAGGCCTTTTTGTATATCAACAATGAAACAGCAGAAGCAGAAATCAAAAAAAAGTCCCATTTGATATAGCAAAAAGAAAAATAAAACACCTAGGAATAAATCTAACCAAGGAGGTAAAAGACCTGTATGCAGAAAACTACACAACACTGAAGAAAGAAATCAAGGAAGACATAAACAAATGGAAACATATACCGTGTTCATGGATTAGAAGAATTAACATCATCAAAATGTCCATACTACCCAAAGCAATTTACATAATCAATGCAATACCTATTAAAGAACCAATGGCATATTTTACAGACATAGAACAAACACTTCAAAAATTTATATGGAACCACAAATGACCCCGAATAGCTGCTGCAATTTTGAGAAAGAAGACCAAAGTAGGAGGGATCACAGTACCTGATACCAAACTATATTACAAGGCCACTGTAATCAAAACAGCCTGGTACTGGCATAAGAACAGATACATAGATCAGTGGAACAGAATAGAGAGCTGAGAAATAAACCCATGAATCTATCATCAATTAATATTTGACAAAGGGGGCAGAAGCATAAAATGGAGTAAAAACATCCTCTTCAACAAATGGTGTTTGGAGAGCTGGACAGCTACATGCAAAAAAAAAAAAAAAAAAAAAAAAAAAAAAAAAAAAAAAAAAAAAAAAAAAAAAAAAGTCGACCACAAAGTTACACCATATACAAAAATAAACTCAAGATGGGTAAAAGATTTAAATATAGTCATGACACCATAAAAGTCCTAGAGGGGAACATAATCAGGAAAAATTCAAATATTCCATGTAGTAATATTTTCACTGATATGTCCCCTACAGCAAGGGACATAAACGAATGAATAAACAATTGGAACTTCATCAAAATAAAAATCTTCTGTAGGGCTAAAGAAAACATCAGGAAAATGAAAAGGGAACCAACTAAATGGAAAAATATATTTGCCAATGATAACTCAGACAAGGGTTTGGTCTCAAATATATAAAGAACTCACATGACTTCGCATCAGGAAGACAATCCAATTAAAAAATGGGCAAAGGACCTGAACAGACACTTCTCCAAGGAGGACATACAGAGGGCCCAGAGACATATAAAAGGATGCTCAGCATCACTAGCTATTAGAGAGATGCCAATTAAAACTGCCATGAGATACCACTTCACACCTGTCAGAATGGCCATCATAAACAAAGCAACAAACAACAAGTGTTGGAGAGGTTGTGGAGAAAAGGGGACCCTAGTGCACTGTTGGTGGGATTGCAGACTGGTACAACCACTATGGAAAGCAGTATGGAATTTTCTAAGAAAACTAAAAATGGATCTGCCTTTTGACTCAACAATTCCACTGCTAGGATTATATCCTAAGAACCTTGAAACATGAATCCAAAAGAACCTATGCACCCCAATGTTCATAGCAGCACAATTTACAATAGCCAAGTGTTGGAAGCAATCCAGGTGCCCATCAGTAAATGAATGGATCAAAAAACCATGGTATATTTACACAATGGAATTCTATGCAGCAGAAAGAAAGAAGGAGTTTCTACCCTTCGCGACAGCATGGATGGAACTGGAGAGCATTATGCTAAGCAAAATAAGCCAGGCAGTGAAAGACAAATACCATATGATCTCACCTTTAACAGGAACCTAAACAACAAAACAAACAAACAAGCAAAATATAACCACAGACACTGAAATAGAGAACAGGCTGACAATGACCAGAAGGGAGAGGGGAGGAAATTTCAGGGGGAAAGGGGAAGGGTTTACAGGAACAAGTATAAAGGACACAAGGGCAAAAGCTAGGGGGGGTGAAAATGAGAGGGTGGTGGGGAGGGCTGGGGGGTGGACTGGGATGGGAGTAAAAGACAGAAATCTGTACTTGAACAATTAAAATAATAAAAATAAACCCTCGGGGGAGGATTGACTGTGGGAGGTGGGGGTGCAGGGGAGAGTAATGGAGAAAAATGGGGACAACTGGAATTGAACAATAGAAAAAGAAAAAAATAATCCCTCCACCCTTGCTAATGCTATATATCTAATTTTATTTCCCAAGTATAAGTTAATTACACATACTCCTTGCAGCCTCTACTGTTCAACCTTCCTTTAAACTCTCATTAGTTTTCATGTTTAAAATTGGAATAATTCTCTATTTTCTGGGGTTGTTAAATATTCTTAGTAAAATTAGATATAAGAGCTATAACACTGCAACAAATTTTTGTGCTCAACAAATATTTGTTCTTTTTTCCTTCTCTCTCTAATATCTCTCCACCTTCAACCCATTCTCCACATTACATACCTGATTCATCAAGATGATGTAGAATTCTTTAATTTTTGTCTGTGTCCATCCTCTGTTGATCCAAATATCAGGGCATCAGAATAGGATGACTTACCTAGATTTTGAGGAAAGGCACTAGAACATTCTAGGTACAGCCATATCAAAGGAAAATCACTCTTAGTGCGTCATGAAGGTATTGTTTTTTCATCAAGAGTGGCATCATTGACATTTAGAAATACAAAGGGTCAGGATCTGCCCTGCATTTTTCACCTAGAAAAATCCCATATATCTTTCATTACTCAGTTCAAATGTCACCTTCTTCTTGATGCTTCCAAGATTCTGCCCACATTACTTCTTCAGCTAAATATGAATAAACCTTTCTTTTGTCAGCATTACCAAAGATGGGGGAAGAAAAGAGGTGAAGTGAGAGAGGGAGAGGAAGGAACAGGGAGTGAAAGAGAGGGTTAAGAAAGAGGAGAGGGAAGGGAAAGAAAGAGGGAGTAGAGAAACAGTTTAACTTCTCTTCTTCCCTGGTCTGGTACAGCCCACCAATCCCAGTTAGCTGTTCTGAAAACACCCATTGTCCCAACTGCTGAAATGTGTCCATCTGAATAAGGTTAAAATGATGCTTACCAGGCAGGATGTAAAGGGGATCCTCTCCACCCCTAGTTTCTGGTTAGAAATTAAAGACACATAACAATAAAATATGGTTTACTCTTAAGTGAACTTACTTATTTTCAGGTTGATATATATATAATTTAGTTATAATTTAATTTTATATATTTCATATTCTGCTTTGTATCAATTAAATCAAGAACATTTTCACATTTCGTTAAATTTTCTTTAAAAATATTTTAATAGTTTTGCCCTGGCTAGGTGGCTCAGTTGGTTGGAGTGTCATCCCATATACCAAAAGGTTACAGGTTCAATGCCTGGTTAGGGGACATATCTAGGTTGTGGACTCCCTTTCCGGTTGGGGTACATACTGGAGGCAGCTGACTGATGTTTCTCTCTCACATGGATGTTTCTCTCTCTCTCTCTCTCTCTCTCTCTCTCTCCCTCTCCCTCTAAACATATCCTTGGGTGAGAATTAAATAGTAATAGTAAAGCAAAACTATTCTAATAGTTTTGTAAGTCTTCTATCTTGTTTCTGTCCATAATATATCCGTTCACCTATTCTTGGACACTTACATTCTCTTTCCCCCTCTTGTTTGCACAAATGTTATACTAATGGCACATAAATCTTTATCTGAACCTTTATTTCTTCTGGAAATATTCTTAAATATTTTATTTATTTATTTTTTAGAGGCAGAGGTAGGGAGGGAGAGAAACATCAATCAATTGCCTCCCACGTTGCTCCAACCAGGGATCAGGTCCACGACCCAGGCATGTGCCCTTCCTGGAAATAGAGCAGGCAACCTTTCAGTTTGCAGGAGGACAACCAACCCACTTAGCCACACCAGTCAGGGCTTCAGGAAACATTCTTAAAAGTTGAATTCTGGAGTCATAAGATATTACAATTTTTAGAGCTGTTTGAAGATCTCATCAAAGAACTTCCCAAAATAATATGCCAACGTAATCCACTGGCAATGTACATAAATAACCATATCAATGCACTCTCACCAGCATAGAGTATTATCTTTTCCACTTTTTCTAATTTGGGAGGCAACAAAAATGACATTCCATCATTGCTTCAATTTGATTTCCTTGATTGCTGGTAAAATGAAGGTTTTTTTAGTAACATTAATATACATGTTTTATTTTCTCTGTTCTGAAAATTAGATACATTTCCTTTACAACTATTTTACTGGAATCTTGCTATGTTTATAACAGTTTACATGTATTTTGATATATTTAGCATGTTACATGGTAATAATAATTATATACACTTGATTCTTGTAATTCACAGTAGTCATGTTTTATAAAGTGACTGCAAACACTGATTTAGCAAATCCTAAATCTTTCTTCCTGGGAAAATACGTTTAGGTTCCTGTGAACCTCTGTCACAACATTTATGTCAACAAATCAATACATAACTTTGTCTGTGTTTCTGTTTAAAGACACTTCATTTAATATACATTGTTGATTCATTAACACTGAACTCACATACAATAACACTATAACTGATGTCTGATCTAAGCTTATCTTATACAAGCATTTTCTCATTAAGGCACATGATAGCCTTCTTTTGCTCAGCGACACTAGTCAGAACTTCAGCACTAAGTTTCAAGGACATATTAAACAGCAAAATCTCCAAACCCCCCCACAAAAATGTGAAAAACACAGCAAAAAAAAAACATGAAAAGTACACTTATTTATAGATTGAGAACTGAAACAAGAAGGTAGAGAATTGCCTTGTTGGACTTCAGCTGGGAATATACACATCACGGAACTTCTTGTCACTTCTGAACATATCAATGAATGACTACAAAACCACCACAGGTATAGATTTCAGGGTTACAAATAAACGTTAGCACATAAGTAAAATTGCAAATATAGAATCTACAAATGAGAATCAACTGCATTTGTCATATTTGTCACACAGATTTCTAGTTTATTTTTTCTTTTTTCATATTATATTATTTTATATTTTTATTATTGTTCAAGTACATTTGTCTCCATTTTCCTGCCACCACTTTCCCCCACCCCAACAACTCCCACCCTTAATCCTTCCCCCCTTTGGCTTTGTTCATGGGTCCTTTATACATGTTCCTTAGTTTATTATTTGTATTTTAATTTTGTTCATGTTTTAGATTCACAGAGGTTTTCATTTTTTTAAGATTTTATTTATTTATTTTAGAGAGGGGAAGGGAGGGAGAAAGAGAGGGAGAGAAATGTCAATTCGTGGCTGCCTCTCACGTGCTCCCTACTGGGGGACCTAGCCTACAACCCAGGCATGTGCCCTGAGTGGGAATCAAATCGGTGACCCTTTGGTTCACAGGCTGGTGCTCAGTCCACTGGGCCACACCAGCCAGGGTTTTATTTTTATATATACAAATATACAGCCCTTTCCTTTGTGATATAAAATATTATTTTATACCTATGTAGAGATAAATAATTTATTCATCTACATTTTCTTCTATTTTTAAAGTCTTTAATGTTCTACATAAAAATCTTCAATACACTTGAAATACAGTTTGGTGGATGATATATCAAATCATTTTGAGAGGTAACAAGCCAGTAATCACCAATCAATGAACTTACTGATCTTTGTATTATTCTGACTCCCAATGAAGTGCCATTCTAAATACAGGTCAGTCAGTTCCAGAGTATCTAAAAAGCTTCAAAAAATAGAAAAGCAAGGGAAATAAGTTTTAACCTGTCCAGTACACCAAATGTTAGATATCAAGAAATGAGATGGAGCTGGTGATGATATCCCACAGCCGCCTTATGGCTACATTCTGCAGTGAAGCAGGGCCAGGTATGGGGCTAGGATCCAAGTTTCTGCTGGGGACTAGAATGGTCCAAACTGAGTTCTCTGCATTCCATAAGACAGAAGTTTTCAGAGTAATGTCAAGGATGACCTGCGTCAGAGTCACCTGAGTGTCTGGTAAAACAAGGATTCCTGTGCCCACTGCACACCTATTGAATCAGAATATTGGTGACTGGTTGCCCAGGATCAACATTTTTATAAGATTCTCAGGTAAATCTTATGCATGGTAAGGTTTGAGACTCACTACCACAATCACTATTTCATGATTGGGGGTCAATAATATGTCAAATCAGAAGTATCTGCTTGAAAGACACAAGAGGTTTAGTCAACAATATACAGAGTATGAGTGGTGAGACATGGAGACCAAAAATGAACTAATAAAAGTACAGTGTCTAGAATGAAGGAGGTGATGGCCCTGCTCCTTCCCCACACCAAGCCAGGGGTACTGTGTTTAGCTTTAAAACACCACACCTTAAGAGTTCTAAAACCAAAATATGATTATGCTGTCAAAAGGACAACTTAGCTAATGAAGAAGTTGGAATTCAAGACAAGTGCAGAATTATCAAAGACAATTCTGACATCTAGCCTAGAGAATTGAATCATCTGGATAACATGACTTTCCACCTCAAATAGCTGAAGAGATGTCATGTGAAAGAGATCCCTCTGCCTAGGGAATGCCATCCATGCATGTAATTTTATGTACTTTCACCTCAGCTGTTGATTCTCAAATCTGCATCTCCTAAGCTTTATTTAGCCCCTCTGAAACCTATACATTTAGATTTTTCACAAGCACCACAAACTCTACATGACAAAAATCAAACAATTATTATTCCCATTTTTACAAATAATGAGTCTGAAACTCAAAGAAGGTCATGGATTTTCCATGGGTTCTACTAAAGTAATTCAATCCAATCTGTCAGACTCTAAAGCTTACGCTCTTTCCATTTTTATTTTGCTGGCTTCTATAAAATTAGGGGAAAGAGCAAACCAGAATATTACATATATATCTTGTAGCTCTGAAACAGAGTACCAAGTTTCACAGGGGAGTTGGTCCTATCTTAAAAAACAAATCTGCTCTAAGAAACTCTAATATTAAATTTACTAGATTACAGTATAAAACTAATAAACCCTTGGCAATATCAGGGGCAAAATTATTAAGTGGAAGAAGTTGGAGAAATCCCTTCCCCTCTCTGGATCACAGTTTTCTGTTCTTCAAAATATAGGTTTTTCTGGACTTTGAAGATCTTTACATTCTCTTGCAGCTGTGCCATTCTGAGAGTCTAGGGAAGACAGTGTTTTGTATAAGGTACAGACATTATGAATAAACAGTCATGCCATTTAGCCTGTGTAATAACTCAGATGCATTCCAACACCATCCTCCAGGACCTGCTAGCCTAGAGGCTGATCATATATCTTCATATTCTCATCTACTCCAGGCACCCAGCCCAGCATGACGCACTTATCCACACAGTTCTGACTTGCCTCTGGCAATACCAGCTCTTTATTCAACTGGAGAGGTGATCAGGTAGAAAGTAGAAATTCTGTCACATTTTTCCCTAAGTGGGGCTCTGATGTGCTCCCCTGAAGTCACTTAATAGCTGCATGACCTTGAGCAAGTCACTTAACCTCTTGGAGTCTCCATTTTCTCATCTGTAAAAGATATGTAATTCATAATATGTAATAATATTTAATTGACCTGGTTGTTGCACAAATTGAGAAACAATTTCTGCAATATCACCAGGCATACAAGGTCTGTCCAGAAAAAGTCCAGCCATTGTTAATGTAATGAGAACGGTTTGCACAACATCGATGTAACCTGGCAGCCAAGGAGAGTGGACTGGAATGTGAATGTGTGACAATGATGACTCCACTCCACTAGTCAGTGGGGGGTGGTAGATGCCATTGAGTGACCAAGTGTATTGTGTGGCCTTCACATTCAAAATGACTGAGCGAGTACAGCAACGAATCCGCATCAAATTTTGCATTAAGCTCGAACATTCCTTAGTGGAAACTATTCAGATGATTCAGAAGGCCACAGTGATGGGCAACTGTTGATTGGCAGCTTCATCATGATAAAGTGCCAGCTCATGCATCATGTCTTGTGCAGAGTTCTTTGGAGAAACATCAAATCACCCAGGTGACTCAGCCCCACTACAGCTGAGATTTGGCACCCTTTGACTTCTGGCTTTTCCCAAAACTTAAATCACCTTTGAAAGGGAAGAGATTTCAGACTGTCAATGAGATTCAGAAAAATATGGTGGGGCAGCTGATGGCAATTGGGAGAATTGTGTGAGGCCCAAGCTGCCTACTTTGAAGGGGACTGAAGCGTCATTGTCCTATGTACAATGTTTCTTGTATCTTGTATCTTCTTCCATAAATGTCTCTATTTTTCTTATTACATGGCTGGATACCTTCTGGACAGACCTTATATACTCAATGTTTAGCAAATGATTCCTCTGTTCAGTGCCATCCTTGGTTGGGTCACACCAGCTAACCCTAGAGTTTCGTTAGATTCACTAGTTACTCTGAAGGTTTACCTTATAATACCTTTTCTTTTTTAATAATTTTTTCAACTTTATTTTTTCAAAACTTTAAAGAATAGTACAATGACATCTAAATAATTCCAACTAGATTCAACACCAAAATAACCTTAACATAAAAAATTGTATGTATTAATACAAAAATAAACTATCTTTTCAGTATTATTTTGTACTGGTTTGATATGTACAGAATAGTGGTTAGACAATGACATACTTTACAACGTGGTCCCCCTGATATTTCAAGTACCCACCTGGCAGCATACATAGTTATTACAATATTATTGACTATGTTTCCTATGCTGTACTTTATACCCTCGTGACTATTGTGTAACTGCCAATCTGTGCTTCTTACTCTCTTCACCTCTTTCACCCAATCCCCTTCCCCCTCTCCCCTCTGGCAATCACCAGTCTGGAGTCTGTGTATCTATGAGTCTGTTTCATTTTTCCCTATTCTTCTTTCTGATCACCAACCCCTCCATGAGCAGACAAAGAAGATTCAAAACATGTTCATAGCAATTCTCTCAATGCATGAAACGGTGGCATTTAAGACTGCATTTGAGGTTTTGTATCAAAACCTAAATCCCTAACATGTATTCAGCCAGCTTCTGCTCAAAGGTTTGCTATTACTATATAAGGAACTTATTTCCATCTAACTGGACAAAAAAGGGGCCACATACTAAGCCTGACAATCTCAGGGGAGGCCTGCATGGTGAATTTATAAACACAGAGACCTAAAGTTGCCACATAGGATGGTCTGAAATTAAAACTTAAAAGTGAGTCATGGTGAGTAGTCATATCATATGTTGGTATCTTCCCTGACAAAGGTCAATCTTTACCCTAACTGAGCCTGTCTATTGTCTTTTTGCATCTTCCATAACATACTTTTGGAATGCCAGAGTAATTACCTTTTTTACAGACTCCTCAGCACACAATCTCTCACCACAGCGACCATAGAACCCCATTGTTATCTTGTTGCCCAAATACCCTATCTATACACTGTAAATGTTAATTTTTAACTATTCTATACTCATGCATGTAAGAGAAGTATTTGTCTCTCCATTTTACTGTCTAATCTCAGAGATTTCCCTGTTTTGCCTTCTCCTGCCTCCCTCATCTACCATCCGTGGATTTCATGTAACCCTCCTTACTCATCCTTTTTTATTTTATACTGTATAAAATAAGCTGCAACTCCCTCAATCAATCCCTACACCATTGTTCATGAAAAAAAATAAGCTGCAAAACTGCCATTTTCTGGAGCATTTTCTCAGTTGTTGAGATTTTGTTTCCCAGCAATTGTCATCAGTTTGGCTCAAATAAACTCAACAGATTTGGTGTTGAGTCTCTACAGATTTGGACATTTTTTACATCAGCATAACACAGCCCATCTTATTTTCAGTCAGCTCTGGTATAACTTCTATTTATTAATCTTAACTTGGTCCCTTGGGATCATATCATACAGAAAAAAGACTTTTTCTTCCGACAACACTGCAGATACCGGAAGACAGCAATCATGTCCCACTCTGCCTTCCAGGCTTCTCCTCTTAACCTCTCTTTTGTCTTTGTCCCTCTTTAAAAGATAACATTTTGGCAGCCATATTAAACATATATCCATCTTGTAGAATTGCGCACATTTTTTAATTTTGTGAAACTTATGCATTTATTCTTATCAAATTAATGTGTTGCTTTTGAACCATCTTCTGGGATTCCTGGTTCCATCATCTATCATAATTACTTTCCTCTTCCCCTGCAGTTCCCTCTTAATGTCTGATGAGCATACACTTCTATATTTTCATCCAAGTCATCAACTGAAATGCTGAAACAAAGACAGAGCCAGGCACAGAGTCTTAAAGCTTACCACCAGGGATCTCTCTTTGCAATAGTGAAGCTCAACCTCTTTCCTACCTTCAACACACCTGAGGGCCCTCCTACCACCCATTCACATTAATCACAGTGGCTCACAAATCATCAGAGATATCCAAGGAAGTGCAGGCCTTCTAAAAGCAAGTACGGTAACGAACGGATAGGCCTACATGGTTTGGAGAAACCCTCATGCAGGTGATTCTGATAAACTTTCAGAGAACCTGCCCTCACTCCAGTACCCTCCACACGTACTTCTTAAGAATTCCTGCTCCAGGCAAGAAGGGGCTAGAAAGAAGTATTCCAAGTCATGAAAGTCAAGGACCTACATCCAAGATTAATCTATCCAGCAAAGTTCTCATTTAGAACAGAAGGGCAGATAAAGTGCTTCCCAGATAAGGTCAGGTTAAAGGACTTCATCATCACCAAGCCCTTATTATATGAAATGTGAAAGGAACTTATCCAAGAGAAATAAGATAAAAATATGAACAATAAAAGAACAACAAACTCACAACTATCAACAAATGAACCTAAAAGAAAAGAAAAACAAAACAAAAACTAAGTAAACAATAGAACAGGAACAGAATAAGAGAAATGGACATCACACAGAGGGATTTCAGTGGGGAGGGGGAAGGGAGGAATAGGGGGGAAAGGTATAGGGAAGAAGAAGCATAATTTGTAGGTGTAAAATAGACAGGGAGAGATAAAAATGGTATAGGAAACAGAACTCAAAGGACTTATATGTACAACCCACGGACATTAACTAATGGGGGAAATGCTGGAGGGTTGGATGATACAGGGGATAAAGGGGAAAAATTGGGAAAACTGTAATAGCATAATCAATAAAAAATACTTTAAAAAATAAAAATTAATAAAAAGAATTCCTGCTCCAGAGAAACATGAATTCAATAATTAGCATCCTTTGTGCTAATTAACTCCATTATCTGTATGATAGCATTAATAACACATAGCTCATAAGGCTTATGTGATGATTAAATAGTTGATGCATATAAAGTACTTAGCACAATGCCTGGCATATAGCAAGTACTCAATAAATAGCACTTTAAAAAAACTATTTCAGAATCTAACTAAAAGAGCAATGTTCTAGCTCATATTTCCTCCATGTTGTTCACCAGGAGGTCATAAAAATAAAAATCTCTGTAATACAGGTATACTGTAGCCATCACATAACTGCATCTATTAGTAAAATGACCCTATCAAAAAAGGCCACACTTTCAAGCCCACAAATCTGAATACAGGACATAGCTCCTTAGTGGCATTATTAAAGCCACAAATATACTGAAGTTTAATTTTTTCAGACTCATGCTCTACTGCCCGATCTGGCTCCCATCTTCCTCACCTGTGAATGGCAGAATCAGGACCTCCACATTCACGAAGGTCCACATCATTGCCTTTACTCTTTCTCCTTTACTTGATCCTGCTATTTTCAGAAAGGGTGTCAGAATCCAGGTGAGGTAATACAGGCTTGCCTTGCAATAAAATAATTTCAAAATATCGTGGCTGAAGGACAGATTAGGATATGCCACCCTCTTTACACTGGGTCACTCCTATCACATCTCTGACAAGATCCCCCATCTCCCAGCCCCCCACCTTGGGTCATTACAGTTTATGCAGCTGCATACCACATTTCAGGCCTTCTGGTGGCCACATGTCCAGGATGAAATAGGAATTGTATCTGGAACCAGAGATGTCTGTGAGTCTGAAACACTGGAAGCCATTTTATGCTGTGGCTTTTCTGAGTGTCACCTTAATGATAATCAACATATTATAAAAATACAATTGCTCACATTTATGTTGTGCTTCATATAAAGCATTTCAATGAACAATTACTCCTTTGCTGCTCAAAACAGTTCAATAGCTTCATTTTGGAAAACACTGCTGAAAATTAAAAAGAAATTGTCTTTATCAAGCTAAATTATGTATTATTTCCTTATACATACACAAAAATAATCCCTGTTACACAATCTAGTTAAATCAAATAAAAATGTTAAATGGCAGCTACTTTGCTCCAAAAGGCATTAAACTCTAAGGGTTTTTTTTTATTTTTATGGCAGATGATATTAACTTTATCTTACAAATGAGGAAAACAATCCTTTGGGAGATTACACAATTTGCTCAAGGTCCACATAACAAATAGAACCAGGATTTTTGAGTAATCTGACTCCAAATCTTCTGATTTTCATTTCTACCTCAACATTTGAAAATGCCACATGATTGCCTTGACTGGAATGGCCACCATCCTCCCTTATCAAGAAATAGGCAGTGGCCAACTAAATCCATCTTCCTAAAAGATATCTTTGAAATTACAGGATACTAAGCCAAATTCTCTCATAAAAAAAGATCAATTTCCCTCCCAGGAAACTATGCTGTTATGCCATTCTAAGATTCCTTTCCTTTTTACATTACAGGTACACAGCCATTGAATCTCATCTATCTGCAGAAAAGATACTGAGATACAACAGCATCAAACCAGAGCTCCAACCCCACCCTCAGTCTTGCAGCATTCTGTCGCTCACCATCAAAGCATCCAGCCCGCCTACTGTTTCAATGCAGAGATTTTGCACAAATTACAAATGGTACAGTCTATAAAGATTTCATTTTCATCCTCCATTTTTTAAAATCCCTACCTTCATGCAGCAGTCTCCACATAGCACAGAAGGACAACTACCTGGGAGGAAGCCAGACAACACTGGCCAATTTCTGCTTCAGCCTATAACAATAAGGTAGATAACCTGTCCCACAAATGAGAAAGTAGATGCTGGTCTACACCTCTTTTAAAAATTGCAAGGTATAGTCCTCAACTCAATTCTAATTAACTGAGTCATTCACCTCATGTCCTACCTATTACAATTAGCTTTTCCTTTCAAGATTTACCAGTCTGTTCTTCTAACTTAAATAGCATCCCTAAACAACTAAAAAGCAGTATCTCAGTTGGTAGACGGTTAAAGGGATAGGAAGGTTTTCACTTGTGGTTTAGGACTCTATTAATTGCAACCTGAGATGAGGCCAGACACAAAGAATGGTCCCAGGGGCTTGCTTGCAGAACCAAGCATCACTGGGGCCACATAGAACTCAGTATCAGCTCCAGCAGCATGAGGCTGCTAAATAGGATCAGTTCCCATGTGCTTTCCAGATATACCAAGGAAGAACCCGAAATCCTGCATTAGCTCCTCAAAACGGTCTCTCACCTCCCAAAAATATGTTTGGGTGCAACTAATCTCTTTTGAGCCTCTCCTCAAGCAACCCTTACTCCTGTATTTTACGTTCTTGTTTGATTTGTTTTCAAGTTTTCAGCTGTTTCAACTTCTGTAAGTACCTAATTCCTTGCTTTGGCTTGAATCAGCATCGTCTTCAGCCATCTTTAGGTTTACCAACCTCAGGCTCCAGCTCTGCGGAATTAGTTTAAACGGGTAAAAATATATTTGAACTGGTCTGAACTGATTTTTTCTTGTGAGAAAATACTTGAATTGCTCAAGAGCAAGTTCTCACCACTTTAAAGCCATTTGGGCCAGTTTTACATGGCTAATGCAAGAACCAGTCACTGAAGGGATCAAGATGTATCTGTTTAGAAGATTACTTGTGGGTACAAAAAGGACCTGATTGATGCTAAGGACCATACCATCTGTGATGGTGATGCTGGAGGGGGAATCAGAAAGGACCTAATAGTCTGTGAGGCAGAATCAAACCACTGTAGACCCCGAAGGAGGAGCTACAAGAAATTGATGCTCAATTATGCAGAATCAAATCATTGGCATGAGACAGAAGGGGAAAAAGATGCTGATACTCTCCAGACAGGATGAGATCACTGAGATGTACGGGGAGCAGAACAGGGATGCATTTCTACAAGGTGTCATCAAACTACTCTGGGGTAGTAGGTAGTACTCTGGGATGAAAAGAGAAAGGGACAGTAAGTAACACAAAGGGCCTAGTAGTCTGTGGGCAGGATCAGGCTACTGTGGACAATTGGCAGAAAGGACATGTTGTTCTAAGAAGCAGGATCAAACCACTGTGGAAGGGAGGGGAGCAAAAGAACCTGAAATTTCTTGAAGAAAATTTAAATTTCTTTTGGTAAAGTAAAAGAGAATGTGGTGTTCTGTAAAACAGAATCAAACTATGTTTTTATAGTTAATAAAGGGCATTTACATGTATTGTCTCATTTGCTCTTTACTCTGCCCTAATGGTTGGGTCAGATCACCTTTCCACAAAGGGCTCTAAAGTAAGTTGTCTGCCCTTGATGGTTGCTAAGCAACAGTGTAGCAGCTGCCTGATGAACCTTGCCCTTTTGGCATTAACCCTTGAGTTTCTGGAAGGGAAATAGCATGTACACACATGAAAAAATGGGGAACAAACTGAGACAGTATCATCAAATGCTAGGTGACAAAGAGTAGGATATAACCACACGCACCTTCACATTAAAAGAAAGATTGCAAGTAGTTACAGAATACTAGCTATGTGGAAGCAAAACTCACAAAAGCACAGCCCTACAGACTAAAAGCATCATGTGCAAGCCCCTACAATTTGAGTCCTCCTAGACATTTTTAACTAGTGGTGCTTGAAAACATTTGATGAAAAATGAGTAGTTCTAACTTTCTAGGAAATCCAGTCCATTTTTCTTAAAATTCTTGTCTTTTAATTTATATTTCGAGCTAAACTGCCCCCCCCCATAGTTTCCACCCAGCACTCCAAGTTCTGTGTTCTAAAGCAAACAAGGGCTTTAGGATTGGCAAACTAGGGCTTGTGGGCCACATCCAACCTGCTGCCTATTTTTTCATAGTGTTAGCTAAGAATGGTTTTTACATTATTAAATGGTTGAAAACAATCTAAATAAAAAATATTTTGTGGCAAATGAAAAATCATACAACATTTAAATTTCCATCCCTAAGCAAAATTTTGTTGGAACATAGCCATGTTCGTTTATTTACATATTGTCTATGGCTTTTTTTTTCCTGCAACCACAGCAGAGCTAAGTAGCTGAATCAAAGACTTATGGCTGTCAGAGCCTAATATATTTACTGTGTGCCACTTTCCAGAAAAAGTTTGCTGATCCCTGATCTAGAGCAATGAAGAATCAGTTTTGAATAAGACTGCTTATGTAAGAATATATGCTAGATAGGAAAGGGAGTTCAGAAACCTCACAAAGAATCCCAAATTATCAAAGGGAGGGAGGGGACTGGTGTCAAACTCCTCTGAGCTCACAAATAACCTTAAAGCACTTCTCATGGACTTTGGGGGATAAGTCTGTACAGAATTGCTGGGAGTGTCCAAGAAGAATGAGAGAACAGCTATAAAAGAAGATTGGGATCCGAGTGTGAAAGGCCTTGAATACCAAATACAGTCAGTTGGCCATTCTGAAAGCAATGGAAGAACCACTATTAGGTTTCAAGTTGGGATAGGGTTGAGTGACAGGGTAAAAGAAGGATTGAAGAAGATGATTCATGCTTCCAGACATCACCCTAGCTCTATTCCAGCTCTAGCCAAGTTGCAGTGATCTGAGAAGTTCAGGTCATTCTTCTGGTCACTTAGGTTCAGAAACATGTCAATACAGGTATCTGAGTCTGAACATAATCTGGTTGGAAGCCAAGATCCTATCAATACCATAAATCAAGAACTATGTTGAGCCAGTTCCAAATGATTTCTACCTTAGGAGCACAAGAGGACTTTCATCACATCTTCTTTTATCTGATTCTTACTCATTTTTCAGGATCCAACTCAACCATATCTCTCCTGGAGCTCTTGCCCTCCTCTGAACTCATAGAGTACTTTGTGCCATTCATGTGGTACTCACTCTACCATGTTTAGTACTGAAATAATTTCATTGTGAAAATGGCCTGTTTCCCCAGAAAGACTTTGAGTTCCTAGAAGAAAGACATCCTGAGTAATACCTCTCTGTGTTCCCATGGTACCCGGTTGGTTGGTAAGGATATTGATCCAGTGACCTAATGGTCCCTCTGTGTGGACAGGACCCACTTAGGAAACCTCGGGCACTTCGAGAACTGTGCCAACTCTAAATACATATCCACCTTCCTAAACTGGTTATCCTGGGAAGAGGTGAAACTTAGCTATATAGTCCAGTAAGCCCTTGGCTATAATGACCATACAAAGAGCAGCTAGTTCTTTCTGCCTTTGATGCCACAAAGACACTGACTCCCCATCATTCCTGCTTTCATGAGTTCAAGGATGAATGCCCTGGTCAAGAAGACAAAGCCCACAATTCTGGCTTCCAAGCATCCAGTCCCATTTTCCATGGCCTTTGTTGATCCTGGACCCAACCTTCAGGCTGGACTCAACAGATTCAGGACGAAAATAGGCCCTTGGCTGAGAGGGCTGGCTTTCCACAAAGTGCTCTTTCCCCCAACAGCCAAAGCAAACGCTGCTGGCTGGGGCTAAAAGCCAGTGAGCCGCTCCCGACCTCTGCTGGCCAGCACCAAGGAGGCCCAGTGTCAACAGTGCATGGACAGGTCTGCTATTTCATTCCTTCTCATTCCACAAACATCAGATTTCCCTTCATGAATCTAAACAACCAAATAGAACTAAAATCAGCTCTAGACTCTAGAAAAATGTCAAAGATCCCCCATGGGCCTCAACTGGTGAGAGTGAGAGAGATTCAGCAAAGCCCTCACTTCTACTTTCCTGAGCCTCTCAAGCATGCCCAATTCCACAAACCACCTTCTGGAGTCTCTCTGTTTAAATTGATTTCTTCTTTGATCCATTGGTTGTTTAGGAACATGTTGTTTGGTCTCTATGTGTTTGTGTTTATTCCAGTTTTCTTCCTATAGTTGATTTCTAGTTTCATGCCATTGTGTTCAGAAAAGATGCTTGATATGATTTCAATCTTCTTGAATTTATTGAGGCTTGCTTTATGGTCTAATATGTGACCTATCTTAGAGAATGTTCCTCTTGCACTTGAAAAACTATGTATTTTGCAGTTGTTTTTATTGTATTTTGCAGTTTTTAGATAAAATGTTCTACATGTGTCTATTAAGTCAATTTGATATAATATGATATTTAAGGCAGTTATTTTCTTATTTTCTGTTTGGATGATCTATCCATTGATGTGAGTGGGGAATTAAAATCTTCTACTATTATTGTATTACTGTGAATTTCATCTTTGATATCCATTAACATTTGATTTATATACCTCGGTGATCCTATGCTGGGTATGTAGATATTTGTGATTATTATATCCTCTCATTGGATTGACATTTTTAAATTATGCAGTGCCTTTCTTTGTCTTTTTTCACATTCTTTGCTTGAATGTCTATTTTGAATGATACGAGTATTGCTACCCCAGCTTTCTTTTTGTTTCTATTTGTGTGGAATACCTTTTTCCATCCTTCACTTTCAGTCTGTATATGGGTCTTTCAATATGAAGTCTTTTGTAACCAGCATATAGATGGGTCATGTTTTTCCTCTGCTCCCTTAGGGGAGAGGGAGCACGAATGTGGGAATGAGCTATCGGTATCCACTGTTCTTGCTGGCTCACAAGTCAAGCTGAGAGTCAACACAGAGTTCAAACAATCATTTTTCCTGAATTAAATAGCCAGCCTCCTTTCATCATGGTGGGGCAGGGGCCAGTTTTCAGACACTGGCTGAGAGAGACATGGAGAGAGGAGGAGAAGGAAGTGGAATGAAAAGGAGAATGGGAAAGGCCAGGCAGAGACAGAGGGAAGAATTTTGATCTAACATACAGCAGTCTCTCTGAAAGAGTGACTTTTGGCTGGTGACAGAGTAGATAATTGGAAAAAATCTTGACAGGGGTAAAGTTAAAGAATGTCACTGCTTTAAGAATGATATTTTTGAGTCTATGCACATGCAAATCAGTATCCTCTCCTAGGTTGGGGTGAGTTGATGCTGACTTAGAAGGAACCTGGGACAAGAAAGGATTACTGTGAAAAAGGAATCATCCTTACTCAGGGATATTCAACCTCTGAGTCAAACTACTAAATCAGCATCCTCTTTGGTACCCAGGTTCTTGTAATAGTGATTGCAGACATTTGAAAATAAAAGAAATGCCATGTACTTAGCACCAACTATGTGCCTGGAAATATTCTATTCCCAAACTGTGTACCAAGGCACCCTAGGGTACCATAGGCAGCTCACAGAGTTACTGTAAGATATTTTCATTTATTAATTTACTCATTTATTAGAGTTTTCAGTTTTTTAATATCTTATTTATTTATGTATGTATTTATTTATTTATTTGGAGAGAGTGGAAGGGAGGGAGAAAGAGAAGGAGAGAAATATCAGTTTACGGTTGACTCTCAAGTGCCCCCTGCTGGGAAACTGGCCTGCAACTCAGGCATGTGTCCTGACTGGGAATCCAAACAGCAACCCTTTGGTTACAGGCCGGCACTCAATTCACTGAGCCACACCAGCCGGGGCTGTAAGATATTTTTAATTCTTGAGGGAAATACAGAGACATCTATAGGACATGGTGTGAACTACTAATTTTTTTGCACCCGATTACTGAATAAACAGAAGTGTTAAGTATTTCTTTCAGCTCAGAGGTGCTGCAAAAACAATTACTGACACACTAAGAGCACACCAAACCAAGAAACTTTGGGAACCTTTGCTATATGCATTACATGAATTATCTCATACAATTCTCAAACATTATGGGGTAGGTCTTAACATTGTTCCTCTTTTATAGATAAAAAAAAACCAAGGCTCCAAAAGATGAAGTAATTTGGCTAAGGTACCCAGCTAAATGATGGCAAAACAGAGGTAAGAACCTAAACAGGGTAGACTTCACAGGCTGTGCTCCTACATTGTTGTCAGCTGCCTTGTTATAATTAGCTTTATCCACCATCCTCATTGCATATGACAAGTGAATGCTTTTGTGTTATCAAAGTGGTGTTACTGTTGTAGAAGTCCAGAAATTTTCTCTAAATCAACACATGCACCATAAGAGGCATAGGACAAAGGATATCATTTAAAAGCCAGAATTTTACAAATAAGAGGCATAAGCTGAAACTGGGACTGCTGAAGAATTCAAGCCATTTGAATTCTTCAACTGTTTTTTGAACTAATTCTCTGGAGACCTCCCATGCTTCCTATAATATAACCCTAAATTTTACTTATCCTGAACTACTAAGGTTCACTTTTGTATTATGGTGTGAGAAATTATTTTTTTAAATTATATTTTATTGATTATGCTATTACACTTGTCCCATTTCTCCCCCATCATTCCCCTCCACCCTGCACACCCCCTCCCACCTACATTCCCCCCTTTAGTTCATGTCCATGTGTCATAAGTTCTTTAGCTTCTACATTTCCCACACTATTCTTGCCCTCCCCGTCTATTTTCTACCCACATCTATGCTACTTAGTCTGGGGGTTTTTTCCCCTTTCTCCTCCTCCCACTCCCCTGTTGCTAACCCTCCATGTGATCTCCATTTCTGTGTTTCTGTTCCTGTTCTAGCTGTTTGCTTACTTTGCTTTTGTTTTAGGTGTGGTTGTTAATATCTGTGAGTTTGCTATCTTTTACTGTCCTATTTTTTATCTTCTTTTTCTTAGATAAGTCCCTTTAACATTTCATATAATAAGGGCTTGATGATGATGAACTTCTTGAACTTGACCTTATCTGAGAAGCACTTTATTTTCTCTTCCATTCTAAATGACAGCTTTGCTGGATAGAGCAATCTTGGATGCACATCCTTGCCTTTCATGACTGAATACTTCTTTCCAGCCCCTTCTTGCCTGGAAGGTCTCTTTTGAGAAATCAGCTGACAGTCTGATGGGAACTCCTTTTATAATTCGGATGTTGGAACATTTAAAGATGTCCTGGAGGTTCCTAAGCCTCTCCTCATTTTTTTGAATTCTTGTTTCTTCATTCTTTTCTGTTTGTTTGTTTGTTTCTTTCTTCCTTCTGGTCCACTCCATTGATTTGAGTCCCAGTTTTCCTCCTATCACTATTGGTTCCCTGTGCATTTTCCTTCATTTCACTTATTGTAGCCTTCATTTGTTCATCTAATTTACGACCAAAATCAACCAATTCTGTGAGCATCCCGATCACCAGTGTTTTGAACTGTGCATCTGATAGGTTGGCTATCTCTTGGTCGCTTAGATGAATTGGCTCTGGGGCTTTGATTTGTTCTCCCATTTGATCCATTCTTGGTTTCGCTTGTTTGTTTGTTTGTTTGTTTGGTTTTTTTGGGGGGTTTTTTTGGTCTTGTCATTGCTGTTATGTAACAGGGCAGAGCCCAGTCAAGGCAGCTGTTCTCCAGGGCAGCAACCCAGTCGCTGGGTTGTGACGCTGTATGTGGGGGCGGGGTCTGAGGGGGAACAATGGCACTTGCTCCACGCTCTCAGGTTCAGACCCTTCTGCCACTTTCCCTAAGCAAATTGGGCCCTTCTGGTGCTGATTTCCATGTGGGTGGGCTTGTGTACATTCTAGGACCCTGTGGGTCTCTCCAGCAAACTCTCCTGTGAGGCTGGGAGTCTTTCCTGGCACTTCAACCCCCACAAGTGTTTTCAATCGGTGCTTTTAGGCTTTATTTCCCTGCGCTGGGGCCCTGGGTTGCGCAATCTGTCTCGCTGCCCATTTTCGCCTGGTTTATCTGTGCACGAGTGTGTGATTGTGGTCAGCTACCTTGTATGCCTTGCTTGGTCTGCTTGTTGCCTCCCCGTGCCCGGTAACCACCGCCTGTGCACCTGGGGTGTGCCAACCGCTGCCTGCGTGTCTGGGAGACCTCTAGCCACTGCTTTTTCCTGCTGCGACCCCTCTCCACTGGCCTCTGATTCCATGCTCTTACCGCTTTGGGTGAATCATTGTCGGACTTCTGTACAATTAAATTTTCTATCTGTTCTGGTTGTATTTTTGGTTCTAAATTTTTATTGGCCTTAATTCTGGTTGTGAGAGGAGGCACAGTGTGTCCACCTACACCTCCATCTTGGCCGTAAGTCTAGCAACGATGCTTTTTATCTCACTGGTATAAAAGAAGAAGCACCAAGCCCAACTTGCCAGTGCTTTCCCTTTTGAAACCATGAGGGAAACCAACACAAGAAGGACAAGCCCAACATACAGAGGAAGGTAGTCAAGAGGATCACAGATAAAAGGAGCAGAGTCATGAGCAAACCATGTTTGAAATCCTACCTCAAGACTTTCCTGTTAGTATGAACAATAACTCCCTGGTTTATTTCAGTCAGTTTAAGATGGGTTTTCTCCACTTTGTAATCAAAATTATCCTGACTAATAGTTATTCTCCTAAAGCACCTAACACAATGCTTGGTATGCTCATTCATAAGAGCCCAATCCCAATGTCAATTTGCCAATGAAGCTTGTTCTAAACTCCCAAATAGGAGTTGTTTCTCTATCCTTTCATAGCTTATTGTATATAACTTTATAGCATATCACATTGTGTTATTTATTTACACTTACTTCTTTACCTATTATCTCCCCCACTGTAAGTTGAAGCTGTGGTGCCTTATAAAATGCCCAGCATATAGGAGACATTTCATAAGCATATTTTGATCTGAACTGAAATGAAACATTAATCATTTAATCAATGTTAGTTCAATTCTCCTTCCTCTGGTAGGCAGAATGGTGCCTGAAAGGCCCTGTTCTTGCTGTGAACTCTGAGGGCACATGGATCTGACCCATTCTAGCCCTAGGCATATGCAGAACCTACAAATGGCAATGCTCAGTCTGCTGTTCCTGCATCCAACACTGTACACCAGACCTGGCAGAAGTCAATAAAGAGTTTGTTGGCACAGTCCTGACCAGCGTGACTCAGTGGGTTGGGAGTTGTCCTGCAAACCAAGTGGTTGCTGGTTCAATTCCTGGTCAGGGCACATGCTTGGGTTGTGGGCCAGGTTTCCACTTGGGGGCATGTGAGAGGCAACCAATTGATGTTTCTCTTGCACATTGATGTTTCTCTCTCCATTCTTCTCCCTCCCTTCCCCTCTCTCTAAATAAAAATAAGTAGCTAAAGTTTAAAAAAAAGAGTTTGTCAGGACAAGTCCTAGGCCTTACTGAACCCAACCCAGACAGTAGCAGCGCAATAAAGGCCACCACAAATGTAGCCAAATCTCTAATCAGAGTACAAAGATATTTTCAGGAATTTCCCAAAAATGTACTCTCCTCTCTGGTCAGTGTGTGCAATTCTACAATGGGAATTTAGTTGTTACCTCACATCTTTTGCCTTTTTCGATTACCAATTCCTCTCTGTATAGTTTGTTCCCCCTTCATCTGAATTCCCACAGTGCTTTGAACATACTTCCATGATCATTTCTCTTATTGGCTTATTGAATCTGTTTATGTCTATCTTCCTGACTACACTGTGATCTCCTTAAGTTTTCTCAGCCCTCATCCCATGAACCTAGCATAGTGCCTAAAACAGAATGGGTGTTCAGAAAGTGTTTGTTGAATCCCTTTCAAAATAATAGTTTAGATTTATGGGTTATATTTGAAGCTATTTTTAATCCTTAATACCTCCTTGTGCAGTGGAAAAGTTTAGGAATTGAAGATGGAGGGAGATGTGAGCCTGGCTTGGTCAACTACTAGCGCTCCATCCTTATGTTTTATTTTTATATCTTATGTTCCTATATACTTGTTCAAGTCCTGAAACCTCTCTGAACCTTAGTTTCTTTACCCTCACAATGAGGGCAATCATAAATATACCTCACAAGGTTATAGTAGAGAGAAAATGTACTTTCTGAGTTAGTACTTTTGAATGCAATATCTCATGAGAAAGTTGAGTTATTATATAATGTAATTTAATTGAAAGAGGATTTTTAAAATAATTATTTTTGCATAGGGATAGAAAGAACTTACTTCAGAGACCTTCAGAGATTGCCATGATGAGTGCTGGATGTGCCCTGAGGAGTTTTTCATGGCTGTACGCCTGTTCTTCCTATGCCCATTAGAAAATAAACACCATGTTTTACCCAGAAATGGCTCTTAGAAACAGCACTAAAATGGTATTCTTGCAGATGAGAGGCCTTCTGCATTTAGCTACACTTCAGTTAATATTAACACCAATTTATGTTTCCTGAGTACCTTCAGGCTGGATGGTGAGAGAAGCCATCTAGGAACAGGGATGATGATGGGGAAAAAGTTACCTCTGAATGCCAAACTAAAGGCTGCAAAATTGCCCTACTTACTGTTCTTCATACATGCCTTGTGATTTTCTACCTTTGGATCTTTGCTCTTGTGCTCCAGAGGTCTGAAATGGCCTCCTTCCATCCATTTCTCAATTTTGAGTGTTAACTATCTTTCAAAGCCTGGCTCAAACTCTGTCCTTGTGAACCTTTCTCCTATACACCAATCCCAGCCCTTCACCTGGAAGTTGTTTTTCACTCTTTGATATTTCTCCCAAAGCAATGACTTCTGGCACTTACTATTTTTCTATTACCCGTCTCAGTTAATGTCTCTCCAATTTATTCTCTCTTCCTACTCATTCATCTCTTGCCTGAAACATTATACTTACATACTAAGGATTGTCCGTGACATCAGTTTTTCTTTCCTTCAGTCTATACTCCATGCTATTGCCAAAGGCAGCTTTCTGAAATACAAAGCACTCCTCTGATTTCAAATTTCTGATGGTGAGTGAAAAATTTAAATCTAGAAACATGATATAGCATAATACCTACCCAATACAGATCCATGAACTCACTACCTCAGAATCATGGCAGGGGGAGGGGAGGTAGCTTGTAAAAACTTAGATTCCCCATGAGATTACAGTTTCCTGAAAATCTCTAACATTAAAAGCATTGCAGGTCAGCTAAGGATGGCAAATATATTTCATCTCATGAATCAACTCAAATTGAATGCAAGTAGCCATCTGGAATACTGTGTTTAGAAGGATTCTAAGCCATATCCAGCATCACTGGAAAAGAACATTATGTCTGATTGACAATTTCTGCCATGGGCATGGAAGGAGTTGACAGTGATGATCATACCAAGCATTTACCATACCTACTCTAGATACACAGAATAAATTACTATTCACTAAACAAACCAGATAACCCCCACCTTTGTGTGATGTTCCATTTGTCTAGAATGCTTCCAATCCCTGATTCCCTAGAAAACTCCTAATCATCATCTCATTTTAATTCAAATATCATCTAGTTTGGGAAATTTTGGCTGATTCACTCCACATCATTTCTTCTCTCATCTGGGCTTTCATTACAATTTGTTCATAAGCAGAATTTATCATATTTGTCACATCAAATTAATTTTATTATTTTTGTAGTCACTAAACAGAATTATTTGTTGCTCTATGGAATAATTCATAAGGTAAATAACCATAGCACTCTTCTGCATAGGTGATAACAGAGGACAAGAACACAGGCAAAGGGACACGAATCTGTGAATGAAAATAATAGAAGATACTTTTACTCTTATAAAATGTAGAATAAAACTAGAACATGGTAGTATTGCTAATGTAGAATTTCTTTTTCTTTTTCAATTAAATGTATTGGGGTGACATTGGTTAATAAGATTATATAGGTTGCAATGTATACTTGAATCATGCACTCAAATTCATTTTAAATGAAGAGAATATATATAAACTATGATTTTCAATACTGAATTATGTTCTAAAGTTCTGTGAATATCTATATGTTCTATTAGACTTTCATCTACCAGAATTAAGTGGCCACAGCATATTTTTTTATTCCCAACCCCTGAGTCAGTGCCTAGTATCCATAGGGTGCTCAATAAACATGTATTGAACAGAGAGCTGACTCCATTTGGAGGGAGTGGGAAAAGGAAAGCAAGAGACCTGGTAACTACATCAGACATATCCCTCTTCCCTGAAGAACCATGGAGACGTGCAAGTGAACCCTTTTGAATGAAGACCCAACACTGGAATTCCTTATTCCAGGAATGCAGCCTAGAATAAGTGTAAATATGTCTCCTTTCTTCCATAATGCCTTCTTGGACCACTAGTCCCTTTCCCTTTGCTCCATTCTATTGTCATCCATATAACTTAGGAAGCCTTCCCAAATTCCTATAAACTGTAAGGAAGGTTGAGCAAAGGTTCCTAGTGCTGTTGTCAGGCAAGCAAACTTACTGAGTGACTGAGCTAGCAGGCTCCTGTGATACTATCTAGTCCACCGATTGACTGTTGGAAGCAGAGAAGTAACCATTAGCCCTGGCTGTTTTCATATTCACTTCAATAGGCCCTGAAAGGGCTCTGTACAACCCTGGTGTACCATAGAGCAGACTTTGAAAGCCACTCATCTATCCAATGAAGTATCCTCATTCATACATGAGGGTACTGGAGCCCAGAGAGGGAGAATTGTCCAGTCACAAACTGAGTTCACAGCAGAGGTAGTCTATACCCAGGTTTCCTAACTCTCTGCTCCATGCCTTTTTGGCTACATGAAGTTTCTTTGATTTATATAGGTTTGCATATTCACTTTTCTGAGATAATCACCATTTGTACCTATGGGTCCATATGTGCACACAACTCAAAAGCATCATTTGGACTCTTAAATCATTTTTTTAACATTGGATACATTTTGAGGACTGTTTCTATGACGGGAGGCCTCATCTGAAACAGCCAAGTTACTCTACCTATCTTTGCTATGTGAATCACCACTTTGCCAGGCTCAAAACTCTGGAGTTTTTTTCTGCCTCTCCTTTATGCTTTATCCCCTCCAGTTTTTCTGGTTTTATCATGTCACTGATTCTCAAACCCTATCTAAAATTATAATGCTTACACACATAACCTATTCTCCATCTCTGTTTTACTTTTCTCCTTAGCATTTAATATCATCTAATATACTATATGTTTTGCTTATTGCTCTTGTTTTTCTATCCCTCCCACCAACCATAATGAAAGCTTTTTGATGGAAGAGATTACTATTTGTTCATCACTCTATTCTCAATATTTATAATAGGGCATTATATATATATTATTCACCAATATTTACTGAATCAATAAATAGTGTGGTGGCTTGATAGTATTGAAAATCAAGATTCTCATCTTGTTGCTCTGCCATTTCAACATACAGCTTCCAACTCATTGTCTAAGCTGCCCTAGATCTTACTATCACATCCAAGCTCCAATCAGGAGAAAGAAGAAAAAAGGAAGTAAAAGACACAACCCACAGCTGTGTACATCACTTTCACTAGGCAGAACATAGTCATATGGTCACACATAGCTGCAAGGGAGGCTCAGAAATATAATCTTTAACTGGGAAACCTTATATCCATGTAAATTTTAGTACTACAGTAGAAGAGAGAACCAATATTGAACAAACAGCAGGCTATACCTCACAAAGCAAAGAAAGTAAAAAACTCATGCATGGTTTACAAGCAGTCCATAGCCAGACTGTTTTACTACCTGTCCCCTAATATTACATATATATGAAACAGCCTTTCTCCCCAGAAAATTATCATAAGCACAATAAAATTAAGTACTTCCATATGTGTAGTGTTTTTCAGAATTGGGAAACCTGTAAGTCCGTACTCTGTGTGACCTTCAAAAAGTAACATGATATCCTTGAGCCTGTTTCCTTGTCTGTTGAACAGGGACGTTCTAAGTTTCAAATATAGTAAAGGTAAAAATTATCTGTTAACTGCAATGCCTTACACAATTGAGAAACATTATTATACTGACACAAAACCTCAGTTGGATCCTCACAACTATGTTCTGAAGAAGGCAGCCCCAATCTATCCTCTGTAGCTGCCCCACTGATGGGGTTCAAATTTAGGATTTCCATCACACTATCTTTTTGCTGCACTGGCCTCCATTACAGATGTCCATTTCAGCTATCTAGAGAAGAGGACTAACAGGCAGTGCAGAGAAATGTCTCTCATTCTAAAACTCTATCATCCCATGAAAAACTACAGTTGACCCTTGAATAATGTGGGAGATTGAGGTGCTGACTCCCATGCAGTCAAAAATCCACATACAACTTTTGACTGCCCCAAAACTTCACTAGAACAGTCCTTTAGTATCTGTAGGGGATTGATCTGAAGACCCCTGTGGACACCAAAATCTTTGAATGTTCAAGACCTTTGTATAAAATGGTATACAGCCATGCATTCACTTGGCCTTTTGCATTAGTGTATTCCCAATCATGGATTAAAAATACTGTTTTCAGTCCTCAGCTGGTTGATTTTGATTCCATGGATGCAAAATCCAGGGATATTGAAAAAAATCTCATATAAATGGACCCATGAGGTTCAAACCCATGTTGCTTAAGGGTCAAATCTGTTGGCATAGTAGGCCATTTATAATATTGTTATCTTAAAGGGTTAATGTGCTCTTGTATACCTTACAACGTAGAAGATAGAGAAGCACTTGCTCTTTTCAAGTAACCATGGTCTGAGTCATTGTAATATAGTACCTATGTTTTAGAGTCATTCAGGCTTAGATTCAAATCACACCTCCACCACTTACTAGCTGTGTGGTCTTAAGCAAGTGATTTAGCCTCTCTGATCTTTAGTTTCCTAATCAATAAAATGAGGATAATAATAGTTTCTACTGTCATAGAGTATACTGGAAATATAATTGATGAAGAAATGAATGAATGCATGCATTGGATGTAGATTACTTAGCACTGTTCTGGCATACAGTAGATACTAGGCCACTTCCTCCAAGATTAAGCTCCTATGAATAGTAAACATGTCCTAAATATTCACTGAAAATGGTAGTCTGAAGGTTAAATGACTGTCTTTGTATTCAAATATACTGCTTGCAAGTAAAAAGAACACTGGGTTGCATAGTGGATTATTTGGGATTCATCATTCATTATTCTTTCATTCATTCATTCAATTAATCAAGCAATATCTGTAAACATCTAAAAATCTATAAGCAGACAGCCCCTGTGCTACATGCTAGGGACATGGCAGAGAGTTAAAATTGGCATGGTTCTTGATAACTCACAATCTACCTGAAGAGAAAGACAAGTAAACAGATGATTATAATGTAGAACAATAACAGCTACACTAACAAGCAAGTCCTGGATGGCATGGGAGTTCAGAGAAGAGACAATTTACCCATCCTGAGTATGGATGGAGATTAGGAGAAGGCTCCCAGATGAGGCGATGTTGGAGATAGGACTTGAAGAATGAGTTGGAGGTTACCAAGTGAAGAGAATTTGGGGAATGGAGTGTGGTGGGCAGAGGGAATAGCATATGCACAGACCGGAGCCATAATCATCAAAGATGTGCAAAACTCTAAAGTTACTGAAGAATAGAATGCAGAGTGGGAAGATGTCAAGACAGTGTAGAGCTACGCCATATGGACAGTACAGAATTATGTAGACAAAATTCAAGAGCTTGTTCTTCATCCTAAGAGCCACTGGAAAGGGTCTTAAACAGGAAAGTGTCATTGAACAGCTTAACACATTGAAAAGACCACTCTGCTATGTGGAAGATGGACTGCAGGACTTGAGCTACAGTGATAACAATAATGATGGAGAAAAATGGACTGATCAAGGATGAAGTAAGGAAGAAAATTATCCAGATTTTACAGTTGCCTGGAAATAGAAAGAAAGAAACCAAGAATGCTGCCTGAGATTTTTTCCATTCTCAGCCTGGCACTATCACTTAATAACTAGAGGCCCTTGGCCATCACTGTACTTTGCTGAGCCAAATCAGTTTCTTTGTGTGACAAATGGATATAATAACTCCTGGTGTACTTACCTTCACCATATTAGGGAGATTCAAATTAAATAATCACTGTGAAATGTTCTTCCCAAGGTACAAGGGGCTATGAAGCAGGAGGTCCAAAGATAACCCATGGGTTTAGGCTCACTGACAACACAAGTGCTTCTTTTCTTTTTTAAAAAATGCTCCATATACAAAGCCCTTGTAAAGAAAGAGTCCTTACTTTCCTTTCAGGGTGTTATGAGCCCTAAGGTCTTGTAGCAGGACTGAGCTGCCTCCAAATCATCCATACTTTCATCCAGGCCTTGTCCTGAGCAATGCAAGGCTATCAATCTGGCTAGTGGCTACCATATTAGACAGCACATATCTACATTGTAGGAGACCAGTAAGTCAGAGGTAGGAGCACTGGAGCACAGAGAAAACCAAAGGGAGCTCTGATGCCAGGGCAGAGGCTGTTTATTTTCTGTACTCTCTGATACCTACTCCCAAGCATATGCATATGCAGCCCAAGTACCACCCTGATCCAAAGGATATAAGAGGCTTGGAGATGACAAAGCTAAGCCAAGGGTCTGCCAATCCAGGAAGCCAATGAAGGCAATTTCTGGAGTAGCAACAGCACTAGTCCAGGGCATAATAGTAAAGAGCAATAAAATTTGTCTTTGGCACTCCAACTTCCTGGAACCCCATGTATCTTCCCTGATATCAACACCTTGCTCCCCGTTACCCAGGATTTTTTTCCAGCTGGCTGTCAACAGCTCCTTGATAAGATTTTAGGGTATTCCCACTTTTGTATCAAATTATGCTACTGTTTATGTTACCATTCTTCCCTTTGCTCTATAACTGTCTAAATTCTTGGGAGCTTTCCCATACCCTGCCATTCTACTAACATCATGGAGCTGGGGGGAAAGGAAAGAAGAGCAACTAGCCTAGTTCCCTGGGTCTAGAGGAGATAAAAATAAATTCCTAGCATACCTTCCTTTCCATTAGCACATCCATCAATGGGCCCCATACCATATTGTTACTCTATATATGTTAGCAGCACAGATTAGTAGCTCCACTTTAAATGGAAGAAGCTGAGACACAAAGAGGTGAAGACTGACTTGAATAATGCCACAATGAAAGTGGATGGCAGAGCCAGGACCAAAACCCAGGTCTCCTGCTCCCCAGCCAGTTAGAGTTTCTATCCAAGGGAACATGCTTCTCCATCAGAAGATGACTTCTTCCTGTTGGAAGCCAGTCAGTTAAAGAAATGCAACCAGCTGCAAGCAGGGATCCACCCAGCAGGGGCCTGTTCCATAAAACCTCTACCTCACCCCTGACTCCAACCCCAGAGACCCAATTTCAGGCCTCAAAAATGCAAGCACTAGCCAGGCTTGGAGAGGGGGGTGCAGAATGTGGTCCCCTCCTCCTTTTCCCCTCCAGATCCCTGGAGCTTGAGCCTTGGAAAAGCCACGCACTACAGAAAGGGGGCCGCCCCGTGACAGCTGCAAGCAGGTTATTCCAGAGAACATTGAGATGGCAGGAATATTTTCCAGTTGAAATCAATCCAATTCCCTTTGCGTTTGAGTCTTGGGAACATTCATGATGAAAATCTAGACAGCATGACATTGTATGAACTCTGAAAGCTGGGCTGATGCTACTCTGGTTGGTGTTGCCTTTGGCTCACACCGAGGACCCAGTCAGAGTCCTGGAAAGGTCTGGCCGAAGCAACTTCAGCCAAAGACCTTGTACCATCCCTATTTTAAAGGCTGTGTGCGTAGTGATGACCTGGTCTCTCAGTCAATGATTGGCTTTTTGTATCATCCAAGGAAAATCTGGGGTTGTGAGCTTCACCAGTTGGGGTAGCTCAGCGAAGGGGAGCCCCTTGGCTGTGACTTTGTTCCAGTGACCTACGATGAGGAGAGAGAGTGGCAAAAAGGAAACATGGCAATCTGCAAGCAATGGTACACATTCCCACCCAGAATATCACTGGCATCAGACAGCAGGAGGGTACAGGGTTATGAGCAGGTACAGCCAAGGATTTCCCCACCAATGTTTTTCAGACAGTATAGTATTGAGGGAGGGGCCTTGGGCCATAGAGACAAATTTGGTTTTCTGACTTCATGTATCTTTCTACATCCCAGCTTGGCCCTTGTCTGAGATCTTACAGGGTTTCAGTATGCTCTGAGATTTGAGAGGTTTTTCAGTAGTATAAAATGACCATCACACCCCCAATAGCACATTCAGAAGAACGGAATATTGCCTGGAAGGCAGAAGAATGGGACTGTGCCACTCTTGGCTGCATGACTAGTCACTTCCCCTACTCTGATCTTCAGTTTCATCCCATTAATTTATAAGTATCATAAGTTCTGCTCACCTCACAAGGCTCTTATGAGAACCAAATGAAATAATGGTTATGAGTGAGCTTTAGAAGCTTTAAACTGTGAAGCTTGTCACTGTATCTGGAGCTAATCTGGTTATGCAAGTGGCACAGTGACACATGCAAAGTAGCTTTCCTGGGCCTGGGGCTTTGAGAGAGCAATGAAAGGAAAAGCAAAGTGCCCCCCAAACTCCAGGTACCTAGCTCATAATATGTAGAAATGTGAATTCAAAATGGAACCAGAGAGTAGCACTGAGCTTTTAGCAAGGGCTGATCTGAATGCAGTACAGGGAGATCTCCACAGCATTATGTTCCAGAGCCAGGAAGCCTGCAACTCCCAAACACCCTCATCACTGATGGCTGAAATCCCAGGGGGTGGAAAAAAACCTGGGTAGGGGGGATATTGCAGTAAAATCATTTTTTTCCATTAAAAATGCAAATGTAGTCATGGCATGGGAAAGGGGGTGGGTCTGTGGCATCTCAACCTACACTTAGGGCTACTTCTTAATTGCTTTGCTTCCTCAAGGTACTCTCGCACTGCAATCCACCAGGTACTGCTGTGCTAAACCATTTGAGTAACCTTCTTAAATTGCAGGTGATGTCACATCACAGCTCCAGAACCTTCAGCAGTGTTCCATTACTTACAGGACAAAATTCAAATGCTTTAGCATTGCATTTTAAGTTCTCTTTAGTCTTGCCCTAGTCTCCCACATGGACCTCAAACACATGCCTTTTAAACCCTGTATTTTGGTCAAACTATTCCATTTCAGAAGTGTCAGAGAAAATAGAGATTACAAGGAAAACATGCTGGACTGGAAGTCAAAGAACTGAGTTCCAGTCACATTAACTTTCTGGGTGACCTTTTATAAGCCATTTATTCAACCAGAATGTCGGGAGTGTTTAGATCACTTGGAAACTGTGTTAAAATCAATTTGTTACTAAATTAAAGTACAATTTTTATATTCTAGAACAAAGGATCTATTATCTAGATCCTCTACATAATACCATTCATATTCACTTTATATATATATATATATATATATATATATTTTTTTTTTTTTTTCAGAATGGGGAGGAAATGACTAATTGGTGTCACAACCAGCATCCAGGGAATCCTGGGAAAATGTAAAGATACTTCCAGTTTTAGTGCTATAACAAGCTGAGCAGATATGCTTTTTTTTCTCTTTGCACCTCTCCCTCTCATTCATCCCTTATCATGTTCCCACTTTCCTGGAAAGTGTTTAAGTCCTCCCCATCCTTCAAGACGTCACTACTAATAATACTAGGAGTTTTTTCCAATGACACAATCCCCCAGCCCAGTGAGCTTCCCTTCACACCAATCTCTAATACTGTCTATGCCACTGTTCTCTAGTTCTTCAAAATAGACATCTTGTGATCTGTCAACCAGCTGGAACAGCTCACCTTAAATAACCCACACAGTGTATAAACTCCTGAGGGCATCTCTCTCTCTCTCTTACATACCTTGAGGAAAAACTCCATAGGGGATGAGGGTTGGGGCAACAGGGTCCTGATTTAGGGGGTGAACCTGGCTTAAAGCCAACAGGAGGATTATTGTTATTATCATTATTATTGTCACTATCATTATTCCTAAAATGTGTAGAATGCAATTTAAAATGTATTTTTATATCTATTGTCTCATACAATCAAAGAATTAAAGGTGGAAATGCCTTGGTTCTCCTAGGGGGCTTGATAAAACAAACATTTCTGGACCCACCCCCAGGGTGATTCGCTAGGTCTGAAATGAAGCCTGAGAATTGGCATTTCTAACAAGTTCTCAGGTGATACTGCTGCTACTGGTCCAGAGATCACACTTTGAGAACCACCAGTCTGGGTCAATCCCACCACTTTACAAATTAGGAAAATAGACCCAGAGTGAGGGAGAGACTTCCACAAGTAAGTGACCAAGCTCCTGCCTCCTAAGCCAGAGCTCTTTCTTTATTACTGCAGCTAAAACTCCTCCCCTTCTTTTCTCGGCCCCAAGGGTGCAGTGAAGATGAAGTAAATGCTGTCTGGAAAAGGCCTTTGGGTTCTGCAAAGCTAAGATGCTCATAACCAGGTGGCGGTGTTATTGCTCTGCGGAGACATCTGATCCCAATTAGGACTCTCCTCCTCTCTGCCTGGACTCTGATGTTTGGATGATCCCCTTTGCCCCAACCCTGTCCCAGCTGTGTCTGCAACAAATAGTCACTCTTCTTGGCTTCCAGCCAGCTTGGGCCACTGTTACTAGCTATGCCTTCCCTGAGGCTGTGTGCACATGGAATGGCCCAGCTCAGACAAGGGGATTGTGAGGGAGGGGGAGGTGGTTTGCTTTAAGCAGGGCCCCAGATGGGCCTGAGCTTCAAGTTCCACCTGTGACCTATACCTTCTGCCCCACCACCTCAGGCCCAGCCAAGAGCAGTGTGGAAACTGCAGGCCGTACACAGGTCTTATTGGGGATGGAAGATAATCTACACACTTGGTTACATGTGCAGGGGCTCAGTGCTAGAGTCATACCGTAGATTTTCCAGGGGTCAGAAACCCATGGGCCATGAGTTGGATTTTGTCCATGGCTTGTTTTCATACAGTCCATGAGCTAAGAATACCTTTTTACATTTTAAGGGGGGAAGAAGAAGAAGTAAGAGGAGTAAAGAAGAGGAGGAGGCAGAGGAAGGTATGAAGAAGAGGGAAAGACAGAAACCATAGTGGCTTACAAAGCTAAAAATACTGTCTGTTTACAGAAAAGTTTGCTGACCTCTGGGCTTTATACTGATGGCAAGGGAACCCTTAAATTACAGAACATCAGAATTGAAAAGGCCTTGGGAGTTCATTCCTTGGTGTCCTATGGCCCTCAAAGTGGCTCAAGGAATGCCTCTGAGGTGATCTGAGCCTCAATCCCTACTTGATCTGCTTTGTCAGAACAGCTAAACTGATTTCATCTTTACATGACTTTGTTCCCCTTCAAAAATAATGAAAATAATTGGAACAAAACAAAGCCCCTCATTGTATAGATGAGAAACCTGAGGACCACAGAAGGTAAGAGTCATATTCAAGATCACATGACTCAGCTAAAATTCAAAGAGAATCCTAGATGTGCTGGCTCCCCAGGTCAATGATCGTTACACATCAACATCTCACAAAAGGGAACATAACCATAACGTTGTCGATTACTATATTTATTCAATTTATTGGGGTGACATTGGTTAATAAAACCATACTCATTTCAAGTGTACAACTCAACAAAACACCATCTGCACAGTGCATCATGCACTCATCAACCAAGGCAAAGTCTGTTTCCATCCCCATTTATTCCCCCTTGGTCAACCTACCACTACCTTTCCCTCTGGCTACACAACACTGTTGTCTATGTCTATGTGTTAAATGTATGGTTTTTTGCTTAATCCCTTCAACTTCTTTCACCCAGCCCCTCAATCCCCTTCCACTTTGACAGCTGTCAGTCTGTTCCATGTATCCATGCCTCCGTTTCTATTTTGTGCATCAGTATATTCTGTTCATTAGATTCCACATACCGGTGAGATCATATGGTATTTGTCTTTCACTGACTGGCTTATTTCACTTAGCATAATGCTCTCCAGGTGCATCCATGCTGTTGCAGGACTTCCTTCTTTATTATGGAGGAGTAGTATTCCACTGTGTAAATGTATCACAGCTTTTTTATCCACTCACTGGGCACTTGGGCTGCTTCCAAATCTTGGCTGTTGTAAATAACACTGTATGAACATAAGGTGCATATATTTCTAGTTGGTGGTCCTGAATTTTTAGGATATATTCCCAGAAGTGGGATCCTTGGGTGAAAAGGCAGTTCCAGTTTTAATTTTTTGAGGAAATTCCATACTGTTTTCCAAAGTGGCTGCACCAATCTGCATTCCCACCAATAGTGCCCGAGGGTCCCCTTTCCCCCACATCCTTGCCAGCACTCATTGTTTGTTGATTTATTGATGGTAGCCAGTCTGGCAGGGATGAGGTGATACCTCATTGTGGTTTTAATTTGCATTTCTCTGATGATTAGTGACATTGAGCATTTTTTTCATATGTCTGTTGGACATCTATACGTCATTTTTGGAGAATTGTCTATTCAGGTCTTTTGTCCATTATTAAATTGGATTGTTTGTCTTCCTGGTGTTGAGTTGTATAAGTTCTTTATATATTTCGGAGATTAAACCCTTGTCTGATGTATCATTAGTAAATATGTTCTGCCAGTCTCTCACATCCTTTTCATTTTGTTGATAGCTTCTTTTGCTGTATGAAAGTTTTTTACTTTGATGTAGACTATTTGTTTATTTTTTTCTTTGTTTCCCTTGCCCTAGGATACATATAAGTAAAAATATTGCCACAAGAAATGTCTAAGATTTTACTGCTTATGTTTTCTTCTAGGATTTTCATGGTTTCATGACTTACATTTAAGTCTTTTATGCATTTTGGGTTTATTCTGGTGGGTGATATAAGATGGTGGTCTAGTTTAATTTTCTTGTAAGCATCTGTCAATTTTCCCAACACCATTTATTGAAGAGACTATCTTTACTCCTCTGTATGCTCTTACCAAATATTTGTCAAATATTAATCAACTATAAAGGTGTGGGTTTATTCCTGTGCTCTCTATTCTATTCCATTGATCTATGTTTCTGTTCTTGTGCCAATACCAGGCTGTTTTGATTACAATGACCTTGTAGTACAATTTGATATCAGATAGTGTGATTCCTCCAACTTTGTTCTTCTTTCTCAAGATTGTTGAGACTACTCATGGTCTTTTTCGGTACCATATAAATTTTTGGAATATTTGTTCTGGATCTTTGAGGTATGCCATTGGTATTTTAATAGGAATTGTGTTGAATTTATATATTGTTTTCAGTAGTATGAACATTTTAATGAGGTTAATTATTCCAATCCATGAACACAGTATATGCTTCCACATACTTTTGTCTTTTTCTGTTTCTTTCTTCAGTATTTTATATTTGCCCTAGTACAGGTCTCCTACCTCCTTGGTTAAATTTACTCCTAGGTACCTTATTTTTTCTAGCAATAGTAAATGGGATTGTTTTCTTAATTTATCTTTATTTTAGTTCAGTATTAGTGTATAAAAATGCCACTGATTTCTGAATATTAATTTTGTACCCTGCTAATTTGCCAAATTCATTTTGGTCTAGTTTTTTTTTTTTTTTTTTTTTTTTTTTTTTTTTTTTTTTTTTTTTTTTTTTTTTTTTTTTTTTTTTTTTTTTTTTTTGTGGAGTCTTTAGAGTTTTCTATGTACAGTATCATGTCATCTGTGAATAATGACAGTTTTACTTCTTTTCAATTTGGATGACTTTTATTTCTTCTTCTTGCCTGATTGTTCTGGCTAGGCTTTCCAGTATATGTTGAATAAGTGTGGCCCAGGATCATCTCTCTGTTGCTCTCAATGGAGTGGTAGAGAGACATCTCTGTCTTTTTCCCAATCTTAAGAAAAATGCTCTTAGTTTTTGTCCAATGAGTATGATGTTTGTTGTGGGTTTGTCATATATGGCTTTTATTATGTTGAAGTATGATCCCTCTATTTCCACTTTGATGAAAGTTTTTATCATGAATGGGTGCTGGATTTTATCAAATGCTTTTTCTGCATCTATTATATGATCATGTGTTTTTTATCCTTCATTTTGTTTATGTGGTATACCATATTTATTGATTTGTGAATGTTGTACCAACCTTGCATCTTTGGAATAAACCCTACTTGGTCATGGCATATGAACTTTTTAATGTATTTCTAGATTTGGTTTACTAATATTTTGTTGAGGATTTTAGCATCTATGTTCATCAGAGAAATTGACCTATATTTTTCTTTCTTTGTAGCATCTTTATCTGGTTTTGGAATTAGAATAACACTGGCCTCATAAATTGAGCTGGGGAGCCCTGGCTGGTGTGGATCAGTGGACTGAGTGTCAGCCAATGAACCAAAAAGTCACTGGTTCCATTCCCAGTCAAGGCATATGCCTGGGTTGAGGACTGGGTTCCCAGTTGGGGGTATACGAGAGGCAACTGATTGATGTATCTCATGCACATCAATATTTCTCTCCCTCTCTTTCTCATCCCCTTCCCCTCTCTCAATCAATCAATAAAAGAGCTGGGGAGTCTTCCCTTCTCTTGCATTTTTGGGGAATAGTTTGAGAAGGACAGGTACTAGTTCATATTTGAAACTTTGATAACATTTGCCTGTGAAGCCATCTAATACAGGACTTTGTTTCCTGGGAGTTTTTTATTACTGCTTCAAATTCATTAGTTGCAGCCTGTCTATTCAGATTCTCAGATTCTTCCTGATTTAGTTTTGGAAGACTGTGTGTGTCTAGGAATTTATCCTTTTTACCCAGGCAGTCCAATTTGTTGGCATATACTTGTTGATAGTATTTTCTTACAATCCTTTGTGTTTTTGTGGTGTCAGTTGTTATTCTCCTCTTTCATTTCTGATTTTATTTATTTGGGTCATCTCTCTTATTTTCTCAGTAAGTCTGGTTAAAGGTTGTCAATCTTATTTATCTTTTCAAAGAACCAGCTCTTGGTTTCACTGATATATTTTTTTCAGTCTCTATGTCATTTATGAGGTCTGTCCAGAAAAAATCCAGCCATTGTTAATATAATGAGAATGGTTTGCATAACATCGATGTAACCTGGCAGCCAAGAAGAGTGGACTGGAATGTGCAAGCATGAACAATGACAACTTCACTGTACTAGTCAGTGGGGGTGGTAGATGCCATTGAGTGAGCATGCATACTGTGTGGCTGTTGCAATCAAAATCACTGAGCAAGTAGAGCAATGAATCTGCATAAAATTTTGCATTAAGTTTGAACTTTCTTCTACGGAAACTATTTGGATGATTCAGAAGGCTTTCAGGGACAATGCAATGAATGCAGCACTAAGAAAAGTGTGGCACACCATCAGTAAATGAATGGATCAAAAAACTATGGTACATTTACACAATGGAATTCTATGCAGCAGAAAGAAAGAAGGAGTTTCTACCCTTCGCGACAGCATGGATGGAACTGGAGAGCATTATGCTAAGCAAAATAAGCCAGGAGGTGAAAGACAAATACCATATGATCTCACCTTTAACAGGAACCTAATCAACAAAACAAACAAACAGGCAAAATATAACCAAAGACACTGAAATTGAGAACAGACTGACAGTCACCAGAGGGGAGAGGGGAGGGAAGATCAGGGGAAAAGGGGAAGGGTTTACAGGAACAAGTATAAAGGACACATAGATAAAAACTAGGGGGGTGGAAATGGGAGGGAGGTGAGAAGGGCTGGGGCAGTGGGCTGGAATGGGAGTAAAAAACAGAAAACTGTATAAGAACAATTAAAATAAATTTTTAAAAAAGAAATCTCACACTTAAAAAAAAAAGTGTGGCACAAACACTTCAAAGACGGTCAAGAATCTATTGAAAGTGATCCATGTTCTGGAAGGCCTGCAACAAGCAGAACACCTGGGAATGTTGAACGTGTACGAGCTACAATCAACAAAGATCAGCAACTGCCAGCAGGAGAACTAGAAGCTGATCTGGGAATTCCAAAAACTATTATGTCCAAGATTTTGATGCAGAATCTTGGCATGAAATGTGTCATGGCAAAATTCATTCCACGGCTTCTGCTACCAGAGCAGAAGGAACATCGTGTTGCAGTTGGGAGAACTGTGTGAGGTCCCAATGTGCCTACTTTGAAGGGGACTGAGGTATCATTGCGCTATATACAATGTTTCCTGTATCTTATATTTTCTTCAATAAATGTCTCTATTTTTCATATTACATGACTGGATATTTTCTGAACAGACCATCATATTTCTGCTTTAGTCTTCATTATATCTTTCCATCTACTTTCTCTGAATTTTGTTTGTTATTATTTTTCTAATTCTTTTAGGTGTGGAGTTAGATTTTTTTGAGATTTTTCTTACTTCTTAAGGTGGGCCTATAATGCTATGAACTTCCATCTCAGGACTGCTTTCACTGTGTCCCCATATATTTTGGGTTATTGTATGTTAATTTTCACTTGTCTCCAGGTAATTTTTTATTTCTTTCTTGATTTCACTGTCAATCCATTAGTCTTTAATAACTCTTTATTTAGTTTCATTGTGTTTGAAGGTTTTTCAGCTTTTTTTTGTAATTGATTTCTAGTTTCATGTCATTGTGATCAGTGAGGATGCTTGATATGATTTCAATCTTTTGAATTTATTAAGAATTATTTTGCATCCTACCATGCAGTTTATCTATGAGAATGTTACATGTGCACTTGAGAAGAATGTATATTCTGTTGATTTGGGATGAGATGTTTTGTGAATATCAATTAAATCCATCTAATCTGGTGTGTTATTTAAGGTCATTTTTCTCTTGTTGATATTTTTATCTGAAAGAGCTACCTATTGATGACATTGGGGTGTTAAAATCCTCTACTATGACTGTATTACTGTCAATCTCTCCCTTAATGTCCACCAAGACTTTCTTTATATATGTAGTTGCTCCAGTGTTGGGTGGTGCATATATGTTTGCAAGGGTTATATACTCTTGTTGGATTGATCCCTTTGGTATTAATGTAATGACCTTCTTTGTCTCTTGTTATGACCTTTGTTTTGAAGTCTACTTTGTCTGACATAAGTATTGCTACCCCATTCTTTTCCTGTCCATTTGCATGGAATATTCTTCCTCTATGCCTTCACTTTTAGTCTGCGTGTGTCTTTTGTTCTGAGATGGGTCTCTTGTAGACAGCACATACATAGGTCATGTTTTCCTATCAATTCAGCTACTCTATGTCTTTTGATTGGAGTATTTAATTCATTTACATTTAAGGTTATTATTGATAAGTACTTATTCATTGCCATTTTATGCTTTATACCTATGTTCTTCTCTATATATATTTCTCTTTTTTCTCCTTTTTTATTGTTTATTCTATCACAGTTGTCCTAATTTTCCCTTTTACCCCCTTCACTCAGCGCCCCCCCAGCTCACAGTCAATCCCCTCTGCCTTGTCTATGTCCTTGTCATTTATAAATGTTTCTCTTCTTTTTAATGCAGGCCCTTTAAAATTTCTCACAATCCTGGTTTGGTGGTAATGAACTCCTTTATCTTTTTCTGCCTGGGAAGCTCTTTATTTCACCTTCAATTTTAAATGGTAACCTTGCTGGATAGAGTAGTCTTGATTGTAGGTCCTTGCTTTTCATCAATATGAGTATTTCTTGCTAATCCCTTTTACATTGAGTAAATGCACCACAGCTTTTTTATCCACTCATCCACTGATAGACACTTGAGCTGCTTCTAAATCTTGGCTATTGTATATAATACTGCTATGAACATAGTGGTGCATACATTCTTTGGAATCAGTGTTTCAGAATTCTTAGGATATATCTCCAGAACTGGAATCACTGGGTCAAAAGGCAGTTCCATTTTCAGTTTTCTGAGGAAATTCCATACTGTTTCCACAGTGGCTGCACCAGTCTGCATTCCCACCAGTAAGCGCACTAGAGTTCCCTTTTCTCCACATCCTCTTCAGCACTTGTTGTTTGTTGATTTATTGGTGAAAACCATTCTCACAGGTATGAGGTGATATGACATTGTGGTTTTACTTTTATATTGCTATTATTTTATCCTCACCTGCAGATATTTTTTCATTGCCTTTGAGGAAAGGAGAGAGAGAAACATCAATGTGAGAGAGAAACATTGATTGGTTGTCTCCTGTATGCACCTAGACTGAAGATGTTATGTACCAGACTGAGTATTGAGCCTGCAATCTAGATGTGTACCTTGACCATGAATGAAAACTGCAAGCTTTTGGTTATGGGATTATGACACTCCAACCATCTGAGCCACACTAGCCAGGGTTCACATTGTGGTTTTAAATTCTTTCATTTGAGAAATTTTTCTTTGTCTTCCCATTTTTTAGTTTATTAAGTAAATCTTCTATATCTTCCAAACTTTTAATGATGGCTTTATGATGTAGGTGTCTTATTGGGCTCAGTGGTGCTATCTTTCAGATCACCTGGGCTCAGTGCTCTAATAATGTTTCTTGTGGGTTATGTGCACCCTCTTGTTGTAGTTGAATATTGAATGCTGTTGACCCTTTTATGGGTGGAATTAAGCCTTCAGGCTGGCCAAATATAAGGATTAACCTCAGTCACCATGTATGAGTCACTGTGCACGGGCTGCCCCCTGAAGTAGAGTTGTTCCCAGCAGGGTCTGGTGGCTGCCGGAATCCCCCTTTTGGTGTGCCACTTGTGTGTCTAGTTGGGTTGAGATCTGGTGAGGTCTTGAGCCCATTTCTGGTTGTCTTGGTTCTGGGTCAACTTAGATGGAGTTCAGGTACAGGTCGATGTCAGCTATTGTGTATAACCAGCCTTGGGCTACCTGTCTGGAGCTACCACAATATTCACTGTTTGTGGCTTTGTGTACTGGGTCTTGTAGGGGGGGCAATCTGTGAATAGGGATTGACTTCGTCTAGCTTAGAGCTGGGGACAGTGCATAAAAGGTCAGAGGCTCCCTGAGGTTCTCCTCCACCTCTTGGCTACCTTACCTCCCCCTGGGGTTGCCTGGTCTTCTTCCAGAGCCTCCTGAAGAAAGATTGTAGAGTAGTTGTGGGCTGGACATGACCCACAGACCCTTCCACAGGTCACAAGCTTGGTATGGAGGTGTGACTGGTGTCAGGAGGACAAGATTAGTGGGTCCCCTACTTGAGGGTCCTATGGTCAGGCACTGTGTGAGGGAAAAGTGGCCCCTACTCCAGAGCAATTCCATTCATTCTCTTGGAGCCAGAGTCTCCAAGTCTAGCTCCCCCAGGAGCAACAAACCACAGGTTCAGGTTGAGTTCAGCCAGCCACCCATCTGCAGGAGCATGATCAGCAGGAAGGAGCCACCAGGATTCAGGAAGACAGATCAAAAGAGATTCTGTCCTGGCTAGTGTGGCTCAATAGATTGAGTGCCAGCCTGCAAACCAAAAGGTTGCTGGTTTGATTCCCAGGCAGGGCACATGCCTGGGTTGTGGGCCAGGTCATGTCCCTGGTGGGGGGCATGTGAGAGGCAAACACACATTGATGTTTCTCTCCCTGTTTTTCTCCTTCCCTTCCCCTCTGTCTAAAATAAATAAATAAAATCTTAAAAAAGAGAGAGAGAGAGAGATTCTCATTGGGGGTGGTGCTGGCCAAGGCTGCAGGAGGGGAGTGGGTACTTCATCCCAGTCCCAGGCAAAGGCCTTTGAGGGAGACAGTCCTCCAAATGTCCCAGCTCCAAGCAGCACTCTTCTCCCCCTACTCTTCTCCAGCACTTTGGTGGGCCAATCCAGTCTCCCAGGGGGGCTGGTGCTGGCAAGCCTGTGGAATGGGAGTGGGTACTTCTTTTTCTTCCCATGCAATAGCCTCTGAGGGTTAGGTGCATTGAAGATCCCATCTCCAAGCAGCCCTCAGATCCCTCCATGAGACTGAGCTCAGCAGGCAGAGCCCCCAGCTGCCAGAATGACAGGTGAAATGCATCACCCGTTGGAGGAATAGCACAAGCTGAGCTCACAGGTGAGATAAAAGTAGTACTCTCACAATATAGCCACACAACCTGATAACGACAAAAGCCTCTGCAGAGACATGCTCCAAACTTTCCAGCTTTGTGTGACACCCTGATCCCTCTGAGAGACTGAACTGAACTCACAAAAGTGGGGTCACAGGGAGTGGAAGGGCAGATGAAGTGAGTCACCAGGTTGGGGGGCACCAGCTGTGTGCTCAAAGTGGGGAAAAATGGTCCCCTTTCCAAAACTACACTGTTCAATCACTGTCTAAGTGCCCACCAAGAACTTCTGCAGAAAAAGGAGACCCCTAAGGTCCCTGCTAGGTGCAGTCAGCAGAACCCTCTGTCGAATCCAGCACAGCAGAATGCTGTCACCAGTAGTTGGAGGACCAATACAGTGCACTCCCCAGGCTAGTGCTGTAACAATAGGAGTGCTCAACCCTGGGAAGGTGGAGTCTGTGTCTCTAGCCAACTCCCTTCTCACCAGATGGACTGAATCCCCACTGACTTTCACCACCAGATGGTATACAGGCTCCTCTTCCCATCTCTGGTGCTTTGGGTTGGGGATCCCTTTGTGGTGTTGAGACTCTTTGCTCTTGGGGGAAGGGAATTTTGCAGCCTCAGATATTCCCCTAGCTTCTCAGCCACCACACGTGGATGCAGGGGCCAGCCCTTCCCTTGTCTTTGTCCTTCTTTTCAGTCTTTACATAGCTTCTTCTGTAAATCCTTGGTTATAATACTTCAGTTCAGCTACCCTTCAGCTGGTTATTCAGGATGCTTGCTCTATAATTTAGCTGTAAATCCAGTTTGACACAGGGAAGTTGAATGTAGCTTCCACCTACTTTGCAGCCATGTTGGAATCCTCCCTGTCAGTTATTTTTTGCATAGGGCTTGTCACTTTACAAAGTGCCTTCACGTGCTTGTCATCCAAACAGGAAGCACATATTAGCAGGCCTTTGTTGATTCCATTAGTAGAAATGATAAACCATTCCAGAACATCACATCACCTTATCCAACCCTTTCATTGTACAGATGACAAAACAGATCCAGAACATGTGAATGACTTACCCAAGGTATAAAATGAACCAGTGGCCTCACTCGCTACCGTATCATACTTAGAAATCAAATAATACCAATTTCATGGGGAAAAAACAGAGCTGCTTCTCCCTGAAGATGAGCTTCAAGTGCTTCCCAGCTCCTTCATAAACTTGCCTGAGAACTTTCGTGGAACCCTCTTTTCTATCTGCAATTACTCCCTAATTTATCTCATCAATTTTGATGGCTTAAAACATCATCAGCTTGCTGACAACTCCCAAATTATGTCTCCAACCACAACTATTTCTCAAATTATAGACTCATAAGTCCAATTGCCTATTTAACATCTCCCTTCAGATACTGAATAGACCTCTCAAATTCACCGTGTCCAGAACTAAACTCCTGATCTCTCCATTTTTTCAAGAACACCTGCTCCACCCGCAAGAGAGAAGCACCAGTAATTTGCAGACCACTTGAACCAACCCAAAGAACAAAAGGTATTGGTAAATGTAGTAATGAGTGAGACATTGCCTATATGCCATAAGCCAAGTCCTTTTCCAAAAAGGAAGAAGCTAGATTTTTAACTCTTTTTTTTTTCTACCAGAGTATCCTGGGAGAGCACAAAATCAATTAATCCCAAACAGCATGAAATTAAAAGCAAATGCAAAAGTGGTTTATGAGACATTTTGCTCCTCTGAAAGTTACTATGAAGGGTAATAAAAATGGAGGTAAATTAACCCAGAGATTGATGATCCCTGTTTCTAACTAGAAGATAGTGGGATAGTCATGATAATGAGAGGAGATGAGAGGAGAGATCATACGAATAGAAAGCAATTAGAAGGGAGGAAAGTGGGGATAACCAGGCCCTGAACCCCCATACATGTTGGGGCTCAGGCCCAAGGAAATGTCCAATGGCCTCAAATGGAGTCTGAGGGGCTAACTGTACCTTCCTCTACCCTCAAAGCTCTGGAATCTCTCCCTTCATAATGCCCTGCTGCAAATACTTTCACCCACCTTGCAACTTAGCTATTAGGGTTTTTTAAAATTGCCCTGCATGGGACATAACCAGCTCAACGAGATAGTATAGGTTGGTGGAAAGTACTGGACTTGCAGTCAGAAGACATGGTTTTCAAGTTCAGATCCTCACTAACTTTCTATAAGAACTTCTCCTACTCCCATCTTGGGTATCATTTTTATCACATTAAAAATAAGAACTTTACACTTGGAGTATGTATGTTTCCAAACTGGTAAAAAGCCTTCAGGATCTGTCTCCACCATTTTCCCCCACTTTTCAGTAGGACCCATTCAGATTCCAGTATTCTATCCCAGCACATAGTCAAAAAAGTGAAACTCCTGTACAAACTACCAGCTGTGTGCTCCTCTCAATAAGGCATAGATATAAAAAAAACATATTAGTTAACCCTCTATCATTTTAAGATGGGGAAACTAAAAACTATGGCCCATAGAAGGAATTTAATTTTCCTAAAGTTGCATAGGGAGCTAGTGGCAACAAATATGGCTGTCTAGACTTCAAAGGGACCACCCCTGAGTGAACTGAGGCTGATGGACACTCTCACAAGAGCAGATCAAACAGGCAACTGGGAGATGTTAAGGCCACAAAGCAACCTTGTAGAAAGAGCCCTGGTAGTAAGAGTCCAGGAGCCCTGCCTCTAGTTCTACCTCTGTCACTAACCAGCTGTGTGGCCTTGGGTAGGTCCCTGCACCTTTTAGGGTTTCAGATTCCTCATAAGTCAAATAAATGAACTAGACATTGTCTAAGGAACTATACCCTAGTCTTGACACTGTATAAGATATGATTCTACAGTGAACTCCTTTCTCTGAGCTTGACCTCTTAATGTGGTTGGCCTCAGGATGCTTATAGGAGGATATAAGGATAATGAGACTGTGAGAAATGTTCCAGCCACCACTCCTAAGAGAAGGATCAGGGCCCTGTGAGTTAGTATTTTATTTATAAAATGAATAAATGGCTACGAATACAGTAAAGAATGAGTGTTGGGGAACAGGAGATAAAAGTTGGAGTCCAGTGTTAGGGGGCATTAAAAACTAAGGAGAGAGGCCTAAACTGGATAAGGGTGCAATAGTGAGCCAGTAATGACAATGAGCCAGTTTTGTACAAGGCATATGGTAAAATAGGTGTTCAGTAAAGTGAGAGTAAAAGCATGGAGGTGGGAATGATCCTCAAGTTCAAGTGTCTGCTTATGTGCTGAGGGGCTGGGGGAAATAGTGAGAATCCTGGCCCAACTACATGTGGCCCTCAGGAAAGTTCTAGCCAATTTCATGATGCAAAGATCTCTTTCTTTTATGCTATATTGACCCAAGTAAACTCCTCTGCACCATGACCAGTGGTTTTTAAAGGGTCTCTATGCAGTTCTATATAGGAGCATGAAGACCAGGATGGACAAAGGAAAGTGAGGTAGGTAAGTACCATATGGCAGTAGAGTCTGTAGCCCATTAAGCATTGGGCCCATTTAGGTAGTAAGAGGGAATGAGAACATCTGAGTCCAAGCCCCAACCCACAGTGTACTGTGGTCTACCTCAGGAGTCAGCTCAGGGAGGGTCCTTACACACATACACACACACAACCCTGGCAACCCTTAGTGCTTCCACACAGCAGGGGAAAACCAACCTTCCCAGCAGCTTGTGAAAAGGCCAAGCAGCTGAGAGGCCCCAAAGAGAAGACTCAGAAGGTATACGAGGGTACAGGGAGTAGCTGGGGAAAGTGACCAGTAAAGATTTTGGACTCATGCTTCAAAGCAGGCTTGACCGGGTACTGCCAAACTAGGTAGAGAAAGGCCTGGCTTGATTTGGGCCTGAGTTCAGAGGGGGCAATAAGTGCCCACAAACAGCCTGCTATGAAAAAAAATTATATATATATATATATATATATATGATATATATATATATATATCTTCCCTCTGGAAAATCATGGCCTTTAGCACATTCCCCAGAATGACATCAACCAGGGAACAGTGCCAAAAATGTGACTTTCACATTTCTTCAGCAACAGATGATTTCCTCTCCCTACTTGGCTTTTTTTCTTATATGTATAAATAAAGGAGCCAGTCAATCGTTCAAAAAATATGAACATCTTAAGCACTTCCAGGCTTTGCAAGTAGTAATTATCAATAGAAGCAAGTGACCGTGCCTCTTAGAAACGTTATTTCACGTATTCCTTTTCTGATTCCTTAAAAGAAACTTATATATGTGGCCATGCTGAACTGAAATAATAAGGGTTGACACAATGACCACACCAAAATGGATTTTTTCTTACTTGATTTATATCACGAACCTTGCACACGAATGTTCCATTTGGTCTTCCCAAAGACTCTTAAGCCTGGAAGAAAGGGACTAAGTCACCCAGACCCTGGTGGCTGAGGATAGATTCAACCAGCACAAAAAGACAGAAACATCAGAGAATCCCAGCTCCATGACTGTCCCACCATTATTCAGAGTTACCCAGAGGCACTCTAAGGTCTAACAATAAGCAAAAAGCATTATTCATTGCTCGGTATTTGCCCTCAACTTCTATTTCCTCATTCTCACCTCCTTGCCTAATCTGCCTTTCTTCTAGAGCCATAGCATTACTCTAAACTCTGGAGATGATGTATGCCTTACTCATTCACTATCTGGACCGCTCTCTTTGTTTTATCTCCACCAAGCATTTGCCTCATCAGCCCTCCCAATATGACAGAGGCTTAGACACTCCACCCAGCTACATAGCTCAGGTCTAGTTGCAGTGCAGGCAACAACCTTTCAGTATTAGAACTGAATGGGCTACTTAATGGTCCATACTCTATGAGAATAGCCTGCTCTGATGCTAAAAATGATTTTGTCCTCAAGCTGCTGGTGATGTTCAACTAGTTATCTAGCTGAGGGAGGGCTGCCTCATTCCAGGAGGTGGCAATAGAGATGTCATAATACAGGTCTCAGTGGTATAAAACCAGAGTGCTTTTATGATTTTTTCTCTTGTAAAAACATGTGTCTGTAGTCAGGAGCCAGAGAACCAAAGAAATGCCAGCTAAGGGTTTGCCTTAAGGACTGATTTAAAGCCTAAAACAGGTCATATTAAGCTACGGTCATTTCTTCACCGTCATGGACCTTAGAAGACAACTTAAAAGACCAGATTTTCTACAGAACTTTGATGATGTTATCTGTGTTAAAATACAAGGTAATGCCCTGACAATGGGCAAAGAGACACGTGATTGGTGGTGCTGCTCTTATATCGGTGAGGAGCAAAGCAGATGTACAGTCCTTTGTTCATCTTAGCTTCATGCCTGGTTTGGTGACCAGAGATGTTTCATGCCTGGGGCACATAAAAAATGTATAAGGTGATTCTTCCATAATTATATGCAAATCTAAAGAAATGTTGGAAGTCCTTGAGGCTTTCTAGCACACCAGCCCTAATATATACTGACTTTGTTGAGTGGGAGCCCATCAAAATAATCCATGGGGAGATAGCATATACCAAGCTTCAACTACGGACTGATCAAATTTGCATTTTACAGATTTAGTAAAGGATTGGAATTATCACAAGTGTTCTGGGTTCAGTCAGTCCTTTAAAATAAATCAAGCAATATGTTCCTGTGATTAAGTGTATGAATATCATAGTGAAATGGACCTGGGCATAAACTCCCTTGATATATGACACACTGTAAGGTACTTAATCTTTCTATGTCCTGGGTTCCTAATTTGTAATATGGGGATAATGATAGTACCAACTTAATAAGTGTGTGTAAGGGCTCAATAAAACAATATATATAAGTCATAACATATACATACCTGTATATACCTAAAATATACTTTATATATATACATTTAAGTGTATGTATATATACATATAAACATATGTGTTGTATATAATATATACACACACACTGGTTAGTGTAGTACTTGGCAGATGGTAAGCAGCCAACAAATGGTAAATGTAATATTATCATCTAGATGATTACCTCCTTTGTAAGTTATAAAATCTACAAAACATAAGTCAGAGACACACATGTAGAATATTATACAGACCATATATCATGCTCTCTATCCATAGTGCCTGTTTCTGATCTAGCATGCCATCTTACAAGTTCACAAATAACACTGTTTGCCCCAAAAGGACCAGCTTTGCAAAATTGGTAGTAGTAAAATGTTGGTCGAGCAAGTCAAAGACAGTGACTACACCACAGATTTAGAAGTCAGTATGGAGCAGCAACTCCCTATGCTTTATGATAAAAATCAGAAGTGCCTAAGTAAGGGAAGTAGAAAAATGAAAGGAGCCCTGGCTGGTGTAGCTCAGTGGATTGAGCACAAGCTTGTGAACCAAAGGGTCATGGGTTTAATTCCCAGGCAGGCCACATGCTTAGGTTGTGGGCCAGGTCCCCAGTAGGGAGTGTGTGAGAGGCAGCCACACATTAATGTTTCTCTCCTTCTCTTTCTCCTTCCCTTCCCCTCTCTCTAAAATAAATAAATAAAATCTTTTTAAAAATAAAAATGAAACGAATATTGGCAAAGGTTGAATGTAATAAAGTACTAAATGATTTGTCCATGATTTCTCTTGAGTCCTCAAGTTTTTTCTAGTTCAGGGTCTTCTGCAACCTGAACTCACTGCTTCCTGGCTCACCAACCTACCCTGTTCTAGTGAGTCATTCCTATCAGCACACAAACAAGAAAAAAGAACCTGCTCATGATCTTCATATTACTTCCCCAATTCTATGCTCTTTATCACAGAAAACTTCAAAGTATTGTCTATGGTTACTATTTCCACTGCCTTATCTCTGTCTCTAAACTCAACCACTCCAATTGGAATTAAAAATTAAAATTCCACTGAAACTACTCTTGTCAAGGACACCAATGGCATCCATATTACTAATGGGAAGAAAACTCTCTGCCTCATCATATTCAAACACTGGAAAGCATTCAACCTAGTTAATCACTATCTCCTTCTTGAAGTACATTTTTTTCTTATCTGCTTGACATCATATTAACCTGGTCCTTTTCTTACATCACTGGCCTCTCCTCATTTGTCCTTACAGGTTTCTCTTCCCTTGTCCCATATCAAAATGTTGGCATAGCCTAGGGCTTGACACCTCCCTTTTCCATTCCCACTCTCCCCCTAGAAAATTTTATCCAGCCCCATGGCTTTATACAGGCCATGTATATGGGGTTAAGTCCCATCTTTTAACTATATTCCTGAACTGTAGACTTGTGCATCCAACTACTTCATTTATCTCACACCTGTGTTTTCAATAGGCATCTCAAACTTAATGTGTCATAAGCAGAAATCTTGACCCCACCAGCACCATATACACACACAAAACCTGCTCCTTCTCCGGTCTTTCCTGTCTCAAGAAGTGGCATCACTATCCATCCAGGAACTCAAACCAAAAGAAGGGATTAATCACTGATTCTCATCTTTTCCTATAGCTCTTCCCACCAAATCCATTGAAATTTTCTATTAATTCTTCCTTGAAACAACATCCCCAATGCATCTACTTCCTTCCTTATTCACTCCTAACACTCTACTCCAATCATTTCTTTTACCTAAGTTGCTACAACAGCCTACCCACTTCCACCTCCCACATTCAATCCTCCCTGCCCCTGTTGTCCTTGTCCATGGTTCCTTTATACATGTTCCTTGATGACTCTTCCCCTTCTTTGCCCTGTTATCCCCCTCCCTCTCCCTTCTGGTCACTGTCAGTTTGTTCTTTATTTCCATGTCTCTAGTTCTATTTTGGTCACTTGTTTGTTTTGTGATTGGGTACCACTTGTAGGTGCCATCATATGGTATTTGACTTTCAGAACCAAAAACAAATAATTAACAGAGGAAAAGCAACCTAGAGAATGGGAGAAAATATTTGCAAACCATATATCTCATAAGGGCTTAATATCCAAAAATATAAGGAATTGTTGTAATTCAATAGCAAAGGAAATCTAATAACATGATGAAAAAATAGGCCAAAGACTTGAATGGCCACACCCTGGCTGGTGTGGCTCAGAGGACTGAGTGCTGGCCAGTGAATTGAATGATCACTGGTTTAATTCCTGGTCAGGGCACATGCTTGGGTTGTGGGGCAGGTCTCCAGTAGGTGGTGCTTGAGAGGCCACCACGCATTGATGTTTTGTTCCCTCTCTTTCTCCCTCCCTTCCTCTTTCTCTAAAAATAAATACATAAAATATTTTTAAAAAGACTTGAATAGACATTTCTCCAAAGAAGACATACAAATGACCAACAGATAGAATGCTACTCAACATAACTAATCATCAGGGAAACATAAAGCCACAGTGAGATGTTATCTCACACCTGTCAGGATGGTTATTGAAGGAAATTCTGCAATATGTGACAACATGAATGAAGCTGAAGGACATTATGCTAAGCAAAAAAAAAAAATCAAGCCACTGAAAGAGAGATACTGCATAATTCCATTTACATGAGATATATAAAATAGTCAAATTCATAGAATCAAAAAGTGTAGTCCTGGATAGTGTGGCTCAGTTGGTTGGAGTATTGCCCTGTACACCAAAAGGTTGAGTGTATGATTCCCAATCAGGGCACATATCTAAGTTGTGGGTTTGATCCCTGTTTGAGGTATATATTGGAGGCAACCAATCAATGTTTCTCTCACATTGATGTTTCTAGCTTTCTCTGCATTCTTCTCTCTTTAAAATCAATAATCTATTTTTAAAAAGTATAATGGTGGCTGCCACAGGCTGGGATGACACAAAAATGAGGAGTTTCTAATCAATGGGCATAAAATTCCAGTTAAGCAAGATGAATAAACTCTAGAGAGCTGCTTTACAACATTGTATGTATAGTCAACAATAATGTAGTTTACACAATTACCCCCATTTACCGGGTGCACACTCTTTGAAACTAAAGAAGAGTACCAAACCCTATGTATACTTTTTTTTTTTCTACACATACATAAATTTTCACTTAATGGATTTTCTTTGGCATGTCAAAATTGCCAGCATCACTACTCTTGTGTTTGGGGGCAATAATTAGTAAAGTATGGGTTACTTGAGCATAAGAACTGCAATATTGTGACAATTTGATAACAGAAACAGGTACTAAGTGATTAGCGAGTGGTTAGTATACATGGCATGAATTTTTTGGACAAAGTGATGATTTACATCCCACTTGGAATGGATTGGGACAGTATGAGATTCATTGCATTACTCAAAATGGCACACAATTTTAAACTTACAAGTGTTTAATTCTGGAATTCTCTAATTAATATTTTTGAACTGCAGTTGACTGTAGAGAACTGAAATTGCAGAAAGCAAAACCATGGATAATAGGGACTATGCTACACTTAATTAAGAGAAGATCTTGTGTTATTTGTTGTTGCCACTTAAAATAAAATTAAAAATAAAAGATTCTTGCTGTGGCTGGTGTGGCCAGTGGATTGAGTGCTGGACTGTGAACCAAAGGGTCTCCAGTTTGATTCCCAGTTTGGGCACATGCCTGGGTTGCAGGCTGTGTTCCTGGTGCGGGGCGCACAAGAGGCAAGAGGAAACATTAATGTTTCTCTTTTTCTTTTTCTCCCTCTCTTCCCCTTTCTCTAAAAATAAATAAATAAAATATTTTTAAAAAGATTTTTTTCCAAAAAACCCAAGATATATATTCCAAAAATGGGAGGAAATCAAAACATATGAATGAACTAAATGTTTAAGTCCCTCCAAAATTCATATGTTGAAAACCCAACCCTAAATGTGAGATTAGGAGGCATGGACTTTGATAGGTGATTAATTCATGTGGGTGGCGCTCTTATGAATTGGATTAGTGCCCTTATAAAAGAGAGCCCAAAGAAACCCCTGACCCCTTTTCCATGTCATGTTACAGCAAAAAAAAAAATGGCTGTCAAAAAGGAAGTAGACCCTCACTAAAACACTAAACCTGCCAGCACCATGATCTTGGAGTTTCCAGCTGCAGAACTGTAAGGAATACATTTCTGTTGTTTCAGAAAACAAACAACAATAATGGAGAAATTAAGGAACATGAGATATGACACATAGAAAACAAATAGTGAAATGGCTTAAGCCTTTCCTTATGAATAATTACTTTAAATGTAAATGAATTAAACTCTGAAGTCAATAGGCAGAGATCATCAGAATAGAATTTTTTAAAACCATTTGTATGCTGCTTGAAAGATACTCACTTTAGATACAATGACACATTTTTTTTCTGAATACCACATTTTGGATGCTTTATTTTCTTATTTTAGAATTTTTGAAAATCTGGAAAATGTGTACTTTTTTTTTCTCTTTAATTTAATCTTTATTGTATTTTTTCTATTACCATTTAGTCACTTTATACCTTATACCACCCTCGCCCTCCAGCAATCACCACACTGTTGTCAATGTCCGTGAGTCCTTTTTCCTCTTGGCTTAATCCCTCCACTCCCTAACTCTCCCACTAGCTGACATCTGCTCCCCATCGATGAGGATACAATGACACAAATTCATTGAAAATCAAAAGATGGAAACAGGTATTCTGTGCAAATAGGAACCAAAAAAACCTGTGGCAGCTACACTAATGTCAAACAAAATTGACTAACTCAAAAACTATAACAAGACAAAGAAGGACATCAGTAAGAAGAAAACCTCATCAAGAAGGTATAAAAATTATGCACATATATGTACCTAATAACAGAGTCCCTATATATGATACAAATATTGACAGAAATAAAAAAATAGATAGTTCTGCAATAATAATTGGAGCCTTCAATATTCTACTTTCAACAGTTGATAAAACAAAATTAAGGAGGGAAAACCACTGTAATCAACTAAACAAAACAGATATGCACAGAAAATTATACCCATAAACAAAAGATTACACATTCTTACCTGGCTGGTGTGGCTCAGTGGATTGAGTGCTGGCCTGCAAACCAAAGGGTCACTGGTTTGATTCCCACTCAGAGCACATGCCTGGGTTGCAGGCCAGATCCCCAGTAGGGGGCACTCAAGGGGCAATCACACACTGATGTGTCTCTCCTTCTCTTTCTCCCTCCCTTCCCCTCTCTAAGAATAAATAAATAAAATATTTTAAAAAGATCACACCTTCTTCTCAAGTATGCATGAAACCTTCTCCAGAATAACTCATATATTAGGTCACGGAAAAATCACAATAAATTTTAAAAGATTTGAAATCATCCAAACTATATTTTCTGACCCCAATAAAATGAAACTATAAATCAATAAGAGATGGAAAACTAGAAAATTCACAAATATGTAGAAATTAGAGAGCAATTAAACAACTAACGTGCCAGTGGATAAATCAAAAGGAAAATTGGAAAATACTTTCTGATTAATGAAAACAAAAACACAAAGTACCTAAATTTATGGAATGCAGCAAAGTCAGTACCCAAAGGGAAATTTATAGGTATACATGCCTACATTAAATAGAAAGAAATATCTAAAATTAATACTCAAATTTTAAACCATGATAAACTTGAAAAATAGCAAACTAAAAAAAGAGAAAATTTATAAAAACCAAAGTTGTTTCTTTGAGTAAATCAACAAAATCAACAAACCTTTAGCTTAGCTGACTAAGAAAAAAGGACTCAATGACTTAAGAAAATCAGAAATGGAATTGAAGACATTACTACCAACCTTACAGAAATGAATATGTAGAAATTAGAAAGCAATTAAAAATAATGTAAGAAATTTTATATCAATAATTTAGGTAATCTAGACAAAATTGACAAGTTTGTAAAAACACATTAATTACTTAAACTGGGTCACAGTGAAAGAGAAAATCAGACAAGCAAAGAAATTTAATCTGTAATTAAAAAAATATTTTAACAAAGAAAAGTTCATGACCAGATGACCTCCTAGTGAATTCCAAGGTCAGGGATGGGGGGCAAGGTGGAGGGGAGAAAAGGGGGGGAATGGTAGATATCTATAATCAATAAAAAATAAATTATAACTTTATTATTTTTAAAATATATTTTAAAAATAATTGCTATTATTGCTAGCATAATAATTGATTATGCTATTACAGTTGTCCCATTTCTCCCCCATCATTCCCCTCCACCCTGCACACCCTCTCCCATCCACATTCCCCCCTTTAGTTCATGACCATGTGTCATAAGTTCTTTAGCTTCTACATTTCCCACACTATTCTTGCCCGCCCCCTGTCTATTTTCTACCCACTGTCTATGCTACTTATTCTCTGTAACTTTTCCCCCTCTCTCCTCCTCCCACTCCCCTGTTGCTGACCCTTCATGTGACCTCCATTTCTGTGTTTCTGTTCATATTCTAGTGGTTTGCTTAGTTTGCTTTTGTTTTAGGTGTGGTTGTTAATATCTGTGAGTTTGCTATCTTTTACTGTCCTATTTTTTATCTTCTTTTTCTTAGATAAGTCCCTTTAATATTTCATAAAATAAGGGCTTGGTGATGATGAACTCCTTTAACTTGACCTTATCTGAGAAGCACTTTATCTGCCCTTCCATTCTAAATGACAGCTTTGCTGGATAGAGCAATCTTGGATGCAGGTCCTTGCCTTTCATGACTTGGAATACTTCTTTCCAGCCCCTTCTTGCCTGCAAGGTCTCTTTTGAGAAATCAACTGACAGTCTGATGGGAACTCCTTTGTAAGTGACTCTGCCTTTATCTCTTGTTGCTTCTAGAATTCTCTCCTTCATTTTAATCTTGGCTAATGTAATGATGATGTGCCTTGGTGTGTTCCTCCTTGGGTCCACCTTCTTTGGGACTCTCTGGGCTTCCTGGCCTTCCTGGAAGTCTATTTCCTTTGCCAGATTGGGGAAGTTCTCCTTCATTATTTGTTCAAATAAGTTTTCCACTTGTTGCTCTTCCTCTTCCCCTTCTGGTACCCCTATAATTTGGATGTTGGGATGTTTAAAGATGCCCTGGTAGTTCCTAAGCCTCTCCTCATTTTTTTGAATTCTTGTTTCTTCCTTCTTTTCTATTTGGTTGATACTTTCTTCCTTCTGGTCCACTCCATTGATTTGGGTCCCAGCTTTCCTCCCATCACTATTGGTTCCCTGTGTGTTTTCCTTCATTTCACTTATTGTAGCCTTCATTTGTTCATCCAATTTGCGACCAAAATCAACCAGTTCTGTGAGCATCCTGATCACCAGGGCTTTGAACTGTGCATCTGATAGGTTGGCTATCTCTTGGTCGCTTAGATTAATTGGCTCTGGGGCTTTGATCTGTTCTCCCATTTGAGCCATTTTTGGCTTTTTGTTTGTTTTTCTGTGTCTGATCCCAGCTGTTATGTAGTGAGGGGTGGAGCCTTAGGTGTTCCCCAGGGTGGGGCAACCCAGTTGCTGGGTTGTGACGCTGTATGTGGGGGTGGGGTCCGAGAGGGAACAATGGTGCTTGCTCCATGCTCTCTCGGATTCCAGTCCCTTCTGCCCCTTCCCCCAAGCAAATTGGGCCCTTCTGGTGCTGATTTCCATGTGGGTGGGCTTCTGTACATTCTAGGACCCTGCGGGTCTCTCCAACAAACTTTCCTGTGAGGCTGGGAGTCTCTCCCAGCACCTCAACCCCCACAAGTGTTTTCAATCGGTGCTTTTAGGCTTTGTTTCCTGGCTCTGGGACCCTGGGTTGTGCAGTCTGTCTCACTCCCCGTTTTCCCCTGGATTATCTGAACATGAATCTGGGACCACCTGGTCAGCCAGCCGCCTTGTGTGGCCTCACTGGGTCTGCCCATTGCCACCATTTGCCCGGGGCCTGGTAGCCACCGCCTGCTAGCCTCTGCTTTTTCCTGCCGCGACTCTGCCCTTCTTACCAATCTGGATGAGTGGTTGTCGGACTTCCATACCATTCAATTTTCTATCAGTTCTGGTTGTTTTCTTGTTTCTAAATCTTTGTTGTCCTTAATTTTGGTTGTGCAAGGAGGCACAGTGTGTCCACCTACTCCTCCATCTTGGCCAGATGTCTAAAAAATAAATTAATTAATTATAATAATGAAAAGAATTAACACTAATTTTATTCAAACTCTTCCCAAAACAGATAAAGGAATACTTTCTAACTTATTTTATGAGGTTATCATTACCTTGATACCAAAGTCATACAAAGATATGCAAGAAAGAAAACTTTTGAATGCAGGTGCAAAAATGCTAAAGAAAATACTAGCAAATGGAATCCAGTGGCATATTAATATTATACTTCATGCCCTATTGGGATTTATTCCAGGAATGTAAGGGTGGTGTAATATTTTAAAAAATCAATCAGTATAATATAGCATATTCACAGAAATAAGAAAAAACCCACATGATCATTTCAACTGATGTAGGAAAATTACTTCACTAAATTCAACAACCTTTCCTGATTTAAAAAAAAAAAGCTATAAGTAGAAAGAAAATTCCTCACATGGTTAAAGTCATATATGAAAAACCACAGCTAACACTATACTTAATGGTGAAATACTGAAAGCTTTCCAAGATAAGACCAAGAATGGATGTCTGCTTTCCCCACTGCTTACATTTTACTGGAAGTGGTAGACAAAGTAATTAAGCAAGAAAAATTAATAAAAGGCATCCAAATTAGAAAGAAGTAAAACTATTTCTGTTTGCACATAGAATAATATTATAAATAAAAAATCTAACAGAATCCACAAAATAAATTAGTAGTGCTAATAAAGTCTTCAAAGTTGTTGGATAGAAAAACAACATACAGAAAATCAGTTGTATTTCTATACACTAGACTTAATATTGTTAAAATGGCAATATTCCCCAAAGAGATTTATAGACCCATACTTCCATACTTAATTGATCTTTAAGGTATTTTAATATGATATAATTGACATGTAACATTATATTAGTTCATGGTGTACAACCTATACATAAACATACTATATGTATACATTATGAAATAATTGCTACAATAAGTCTAGTTAACATCCATGACCACACATCATTTCTATTTATTTTTTGTGCTGAGAGCTTTTAAGATCTATTACTCTTAGCAATTTTAAAATACACAATACAGTACTATCAACTATAGTCACCATGCTGTATATTTTCCAGACTTATTTGTTTTATAACTGGAAGTTCGTACCTTTTGACCACTTTCACACATTTTATCAACTTGTCACCACCCACCTCTGGCAAACACTAATTTATTCTCTATATCTGTGAGTTTGATTTTTTTAAAGATCCCCCATACAAGTAAGATTATGCAGTATTTGTCTTCTTCTGTATGTCTTATTTCACTTAGCATGATGTGCTCATGGTCCAAATGACAGGATTTCATTTTTTATGGCAAAATAAAGTTTATAAATTTTTTCCAGGGTGATAAGACCATTCTATACAGAAAGATTAGTACCTTCAACATGTGGTATAGGGGAAAAAATAGCCACATGCAAGAGAATAAAGCTGGAGGGATGACATCAGCAGCATGACAGCATGAGAGGCTCTATAGGCTACAAGTTAGACAGCTATGATTCAACAAAAGATGCCCTGCTCAACATATAAACACATTTGAGACATCACACAATTGAGACATCTGAAGGTGGGTATATCTGAATGAACAATGGAGATGGGACTGAAAGAGGGAAAAACAGAGACAGAAGCCTCATAAAGTCCTGCACGAATTGTGGCCCCAGCAGATGTGATAGCAGTGAATGGTTGGGGTGCAATATCCCCTTGCAAACTGGAGGGTCAGAGACAACAATCAGGTCTGGGTGGCACACATTGAGACTGGTACCACAGTCAGCAGTAGGGAGTAGTGACAAAAAATCACAGAGCTCCACAGCCAGTCAGCACCAGACAAATAATTTTGCAGATGCAGAAACTCACCTACCCCATCCCACTGTGTCCTGCCTAGCAGTAAAATCCTTATTCAGCAGATCACTAAAGGGCTGAAAAATACTTCAAGTCTAAGTAGTCTGCAGTCATTGTGGCTATACCTATGAGAAAAGCAGAAGTGTGGACATGTAAACCCACTTACCCTCACCCACCCCTGCCCACTAATTGTGGTACAGCATGGTAGAGGCAGCTGGGTCAACTCAGAGTGATTGTGATAGCAACTTCTGGCTACAGAAAGGTGTCATCAGGAACAAACAGGACACACAGAGCCTTCACTTTCAATCCATACAAGTTGTGCCCCAAAACCAACTTAACTGAATAATAAAGGTGACACCCACTTCCTTGTGAAATGCAGGGCATTTTCCACAGCCAAGGCAATATCACCCCACAGAGATCCTGGGAGCCCCAGCAGTGCAGGTAAGAGAAAGTAAAAGCTTGCACTTCAGCACCACCTGCTGGAAAAAAAAAGACCCCTACTTATCCACCTGCTAAACAGTGAAGTGTCAAATATTTTTAAAAAGTAGATTTCATTCTCACAAATGCCCAGGCAGAGAAATAATCCATCAAGCAGAAATGAATAACCAAGGTTATTGATGATGAAACTTAAAAATTTCCAGGAAATAAACTTAATAACATGGAAGAATGTAATTTAAGTGACAGAGATTTCAAATTGTAATTCAAAAAAAAAAAAAACTCAACAAGATATAAGAAAACTTAGAAAAGCAATTCAATAAACTCAGAAATAAAAATCAATGAAAAAAGGAGTACTACACCAAAGATATTGAAACTATAAGAAACAAACAGAAATTGAGATAAAGAATGAACTAGAAAGCTTAGGACCTAGAGCAGACCAGATAAAAGACAGAATTAGCGACATAGAAGACAGAAATCTAGAAATGATTCAGGCAAAAGAAGAGAGTCAAGAGAAACAATGAAATAACTCTATGAGATCTGACTCCATTAGAAAGAGTAATAAAAAAAAATAATGGGTATACCAGAAGAAGAGCAGGAAAAGGAAACACGTAGCCTACTCAAAAAGAACTTCCCAAACTTATGGGGAAAAAACTGGATTGCCAAATCCTAATTATCTCAATTCAAAAAGGCCTTCTTCAAGGCACGTTGTATAAAACTGTCAAAAATTAACAACAAAGAAAGAATTCTCAAGGCAGGTGGGGAAAAGAAGATGGTAACCTATAAAAGGAACCCCATTAGATTATCATCAGATTTTTCAGCAGAAACTCTGTGAACTAGGAAAAATTAAATCAAATATTCAAATTACTAAAAGAAAGAAATCACCAGCCAAGCAATGTTATCCTTTAGTTATGAGAGACAAATAAAGGTTTTTCCAAATATACAATAGATAAGGAAACTTACCACCACAAGGCATTATATTAAATACTGAAAGATTCTCTTCTACCTGAAACAAAAACACACAAGAATACAATACCATGAGCAAATGACTAAGAGACAGACAAAAGAAAAATATTGCAAGTCTCACTCAGAACAGGGTACTAAACACTTATATATAATAAAATGTTTAAAGGAAGTAATAACATTTTCTTAAAAAGAAGAAAATAGGTACCACAATTTGGAAATGAACTCATAGCATAAAAAGAGATAAGTTCTGACAACAAAAATATAAAGAGTGGGAGAAAAAGACTACACTTGCACAGGTAAATGGAGATAAGGTAGAATGAGAAGAAAAAGGACTACTGTATATATGAAAATTTCTTTTGCATAAGTATAATGGTAATCATAAAAAATCTAGAACTGAGACACATAACATAAAAAAGGGGAAAAAAACATAGAATATCACCAAACTAAAATAAAAGAAACACATGAGAAAAGAAACAACAAAAATACAGAGCTACCAAAAAAACAATAGATAAAATGGCTATAGAAAATCCTGATACATCAGATATCACCCTAAATGTAAATGGACTGAACTCACCCATTAAAAGGCATAGAGTAGCAGGATGGAACAAATAAAAACAAAAGCCAACTATATGATGCCTTTATGAGCCAAGGACAAACATAGATTCAAAATGAAGACATGGAAAATGGTACTCCAAGCTAATGGTACACAGTAAATAGCAGATACAGATGTTCTCATGTCCGGCAAAATAGATTTCAAGATTAAAAAAAAAGTAACAAGAGATCAAGATGGACATTGTATGATAGGAAGGACAATACATCAAAAAGATATAACACATATTAATATATATGCACCCAACCCAGGAGCACCAAAATATATAAAGTAACTACTAAAAGGCTAAAGGGAGAAACTGACAAAAACATGATTAGGTAGGGGACCTAAATACTTCATTGATAGCAATGGATAAATCACTGAAACAAAAAAATTAATAAGGAAATATTGGCCTTAGATGACATATTAGACCAAATGCACATAACTGGTATTCACAGAGCTTTTTATCCAAGAACACCATAATATAGATTATGATATAAAGCACATGGAACATTCTCAAAAATAGACCTTATGTTGGGACACTTAACTAGCCTCAAGAAGTTTAAGAAGACTGAAATCATACAAAGCATATTTTTTGACCACATTGCTTTGAAATTAGACATCAACTGCAAGAAAGAAAGTGAAAAAACACAATTATGTGAAGACTAAACATGTTACTAAACAAGCAGGCCAAAAAGAAATAAAAGGTGAGATCAAAACATACATAGCAACAAATGAAAAGACAATATGACATATTAAAATTTAGGGGATTTCTGGTCAAGATGATAGATAAGCACTGTGCTCACCACCTCCCATGACCATATTGAAATTACAACTAAATTATAGAACAATCACCCTGAAGAACAATCTGAAGACTAGCTGAAAGAAACTTTTAAAACAACGTATATAAAGAAGAAGACATGTACAGAATGGTAACAGAGGTAAAGATGGGCTGGGCCCACACCCATGTGTTGCAGTTGAGAATTGAGAGGAATATCTTGGCTGCAGAAATGTCCCCTGAGGAGCAAGTGGGCTCCATCCCTACGCTGTGCTCCCCAGCCAGAAGTGCCAGTGCTGGGAAAAGGAGTTTCCATAACTTCTGGCTGTGAAATTGGTGGGGATTCTGTCCAGGTGAGATGTAGGGCTTCTGGAAAGCCAGACATTCTCTTAAAGAGCCCACACACAGACTCGCTGGCTCACAAAATATTCACCATAAGATTCAGCTAAAGGACAGTAGCTCAAAAGGTGCCAGGGGCATATGGGGAGAAATTGAATTGTATGGCTTCAGGGCAAAGGCTGAAAAAACAGCCATCATTTTTGTGTGGTGAGCCCTCTTTCATACAGCAGGTACAGGTGGGCACCATTGTTTCTGTGTTGAGACACACACACACACACAGCCTACACATGCAGGCATGTTTTAAATCTGAATCTGGTTTAATCTGGTGAACACAGCTCACAATATCCTAGCGAATCCCCCTGTAATCATGCCCCACCTAATTAGTGTACTTTCAGTGGCTGTTCTCACAGGCAGCCAGCCTTTGCCTAAACTACAGATTTTCCAAAAAATGCTCAAAGGTTCACAGGCATCAGCCAGGAGATGACTGGCCTTGGCATTCCCTGTGCCTCTTGCTGAATTGCCCCAGGTCCCAATACTGGTAGCAGCTGGCCTTATTTCACAGTGTGGCCTCTCCCACACGCATATGGATCCAACACAAGCAGCTACCAAGCACAGATAGCTATGAAGCACCTACCAGATGGCCCCAGGACAGGCACAGGCAGCAGCTAAACTTTCCCTGCACCAGCGCCCCTCCTAAGAGGCTCCAGAACGAACACACCTTATGGCAAGCTTCAGGCCACAACAGAGCAACACCTGATTAGCTCCAAGAATTACAAACCCAAAGGGTGGTCTTGGCAGGCACCAGATCCTGGTTGGGGCAAATCCATTCAATAGGGGTCAACCCACACACAGCAGGTTGTGCATTGTGGTCAAGGCCAGTAATCAAAACCAATCAACCTGACAGCCTATCCCACCACTAATGTGACAATAGTATTCAAGGCTCAACTACAACAGGAGAGTACACACAACACACACAAGTGTCACTCCTAGAGCACCTAGCTCAGGTGACCAAGACTATTGCACCACTGGGTCCCACAGGAAGCCAACTATATAAGACCATCCTGCAAAGACTGAGGGACAAAGGAAATCCAGCTAATAGATAAAAACAAACAAAGGGAAGCAGCCAAAATGAAGAGAAAAAAATATACCCCAAATAAAGAACAGGAGAAAACTTCAGAAAATAAAAAAATGGAGGCAACCAATCTACCAGATGCAGAGTTGAAAACACTGATTATAAGGATGCTTAAGGAACTTAGGGGTAGAATACATGAATCTGTGATAATTTCAACAAAGAGATAGTAAACATAAACAAGACATGAAAACCATAAAAAGAATAAATCAGAAATGAAGACTACAATAACTATTCTAAGATGACTTCAGAGTAGATGAAAGTTCCCATTGCCAAATTAGATTTACAGCTGAATTATTGAGAAATTAACCTGAATAACCAACTGAAGGCTACCTGAATTAAAATATTATAATTTATAGAAAAAACTGCAGAGAAAAGTAAGAAGGACAGACATGCAGAAAGTGCTGGCCCCTGCACCTACATGTGGCAGCTGAGAAGCCAGAATGATATCTGGGCTGCAAAACTCCTTCCTTTAGGAGCATGTGGTCTCGATCCTACACAGGGATCCCTAACCCAGAGCAACAGAGTTGAGAAGAGGAACAGGCACAGCATCTGGTGGTGAAAGTCAGTGGTGATTCAGTCCACCTGGGAAAGAAGGGTGTCATCTAGAGACCCAGATGCCACCTTCCCAGGGTTGAGCACTCCTATTGTTACAGCACTAGCCCAGGGAGTGCACTGCATTGGTCCCCCAACTACTGGTGACATCACTCTGCAGTGCTGGAGTTTTGCAGAGGGTTCTGCTGGCTGCACCCAGCAGGGACCTTAGGGGTCCTCTTTTTCTGGAAAAGCTCTTGGTGGAGACTCAGACAATGATTGAACTGTGTAGCTTTGGAAAGGGACCATTTTCCCCACCTTGAGTGCAAAGCCAGCACCACCGCCACCACCATCATCCCCACCACCTAGTGGGGAATCTTTTGGCCTGCCCTACCACTTTGTGGCCCCACCCTGCTGAGTTCAGCTGAGCAAGGGAATCAAAGTGCCATTCAAACCTAGGACTTTTGTAGTGCTGTGTTCCAGGGATGCTTTTTTCCAAAATCAGACAGGCAGGTCCTGGGTTGTATGGCTATATTGCAAGGGGACCACATCTAGCTTTCTTGCAAGTTCAGCCCTGCTATTTCAGGAAGAAAAAGAAGTTCCTGCCCCCTCCTTAGGCTTGTCAGCACCAGCCCCAACAGGAGACCGTTTTGACCTACCCTTCCAAGTCCCAGATTCCCTGCCCCACTGAACTAGGTTCCTCAGGGGGAAGGAAGGACTGCTCAGAGCTGGGACATTCCATGTGTATCTCCATCAGAGGCTATTGTCTGGACCGAGCCAAAGTGCTCTGTGCCCTCCTGTGGGCTCAGTCGACACCACCCATAAGGGGAGACTCTTTTGCTGTCCTCTAAAGTTCTAATGGCTCTGTCTTGGTGAGCTTTCTCCTGCAGAAAATAGCACAGGCTGCACCCAACCTGAATCTGCAACACAATCCTCTTGGGGGAACTAGAGTTGAAGGCTTTGGCACAGTATAGGTAATTTGTCTCTGGAATTAGGGGCACTTCCCCCTCATTGAGTGCCTGACCACACTGCTCCCAAGTAGGGGACCCACTACCTATATCGTCCCAACCCTACTTACATCTCCCTACCGAGCTTGCAACCTGTGGAGGGTCTGTGGGTTGTGGACAGCCTGAGCCCACTCTATAGTCTTTCTTTGGAAGGCTCCAGAGGAAGACCTGGGAACCTAAATAGAAGGCACAGTAGCTGACAGGTGGAGGCAGACATCAGGAACAGACAGACATTTTACATATTTGCCCTCAACTCTAAGCTGGAAAAAGCTGACACCTGTACATGGGTTGGTCCCTCCCATGAAAACCCAGGCCCAGTAGATGCAGCCAAGAAGTATATAGCATGATTATCTCCAAACAGGTAGCTCAAGGCTATTTAAACACAATGTCTGATATCAACCTTTACCTGAACCCCACCCAAGCAGACCCAAAACCAACACAACCAATGGTGGGCTTCGCACCACACCAAAGCTCAAACCAACTAAACACACAAGCAGCACAGCCAAAGAAAGATCCCAGCAGGCACCAGACCAAGCTGGAAAGAACTCTGCCTCATACACAGGACTTACACACAGAGGTTTATCCTTATAGTCAGTGAGCCTGAAGGTTTAACTCCACTAAAAAAAGGGCCAACAGCATTCAAGACTCAACTACAACAGGAGGGTGCACATAACCCACAAAAAATTACAGGAACACCAATTTTAGGTGATCTGGGAGATTTTGCCACTAAGCCAAAAAAGATACCTGTATCATAAAGCCATTGGGAGTCATAGCACATATACTTAATACACAGAGGCAATATAGGGAGACAAAAAAACATGCCCCAAATGAAATTCCCAGAAAAAGAACTAAATAAAATGGAGGTAACCAAAACACAAGATAGAAAGTTTAAAACAAGGTTTATAAGGATGTCCAAGGAATTTAGGGGAAGAATGAAGGATCTCAGTGAGAACTTCAACAAAGAGATAGTAAGCATTAAAAAGGACATAGAAACCATAAAAAAGAACCAGTCAGAAATGAAAAATACAATATCTGAAATGAGAAATACACTGGATGAAATCAATGGCAAGTTAGATGAAGCAGAGGATCAAATCAGTGATTTAGAGGACATGATAACAGTAAGCACCCAAGTAGAACATATAAAGAAAAAAAGAATTTTTTAAAATAGGAAAATTTAAGGGACCTCTGGGACAACATCAAGGGTAAGAATATATGTATCATAGGGATACCAGATGGAGAAAAGAGTGAGCAAGGGATAGCAAACCTGTTTCAAAAACTATGGCTGAAAATGTCCATTATGATACATCATAATTAAAGTGGTAAAGGATAGAAAAAAAGAGAGAATCTTAAAGGCAGCAAGAGAAAGGTAGTTACCTACAAGGCAGTTCCCATAGGCTGTCAGCTGATTTCTCAACAGAAACACTTCAGGCCAGAAGAGACAGGCATGAAATATTCAAAGTGATGAAAAAAAGGATCTTTAACCAAGACTACTCTACCCAGCAAAGCTATCATTTAAAATTGAAGGAGAAATTTAAAAAAAAAAAAACTTCCCAGACAAAAAAATAAAGTTAAATGAGTTCACTACCACTAAACCAGTATTGCAAAAAATGTTAGAGGGTCTACTTTAAGAAAAAGAGGAAGAAATACCAAGAGAGAGGAACATAGGCATAAAGAATAAAATGGCAATAAATAAATACCTATAAATAATAACCTTAAATGTAAACAGATTAAATGCTCCATTCAAAACACATAGGGGAGCTGAATAAGTAAGAAAACATCACCCATATATACACTGTCTATAAGACCCACTTCAGAACAAAAGATACAGACTGAAAGTGAAGGGATGGGAAAAAAATATTCCATGCAAATAAAAACAAACAAACAAAAAGCTGGGGTAGCAATACTTCTAACAGACAAAAATAGATGTAAAAACAAAGGCCATGACAAGAGACAAAAAAGGTCATTACATAATACTAAAGAGTTCAATACAACAAGAGGATATTGCCCTTATAAACATATATGAAATCAACAGAAAAGTACCTGAATATATAAAGAAAATTTTAATGGATATTAAAGGAGAGATCAACAGTTATACAATCAGGGTATGGGATTTTAACACCCACTGACATCAATAGATAGATCTTCCAGATAAAAAATAACAAGGCAATGGTTATCTCAAATGACACAATGGATCAGATGGATTTAGTTGATATTTACAGAACATTTCATCACCCAGCAGAAGACTATACATCTCAAGTGCACATGGAATGTTCTCAAAGATAGACCACATGTTAGGACACAAAGTAAGTCTTAATCAATTCAAGAAAATTGAAATCATATAAAGCATCTTCTCTGACCACAATGGTATGAAACTAGAAATCAACTACAAAAAAAAAATGCTGAAAAACATTCAAATACATGTGGGCTAAATAAAATTTTATTTTAAAAAAGTATTTGTTCTCAATGAGAGAAACCTAGGTAGTCCACCAAAAACTTCTAGAAGCAACCAATAAATTCAGTAAAGTAGAAGGATACAAAATTAATAAATAGTCAGAAATCCAGTACATTATTATACACCAACACCAAACTATCAGAAAGAGACATTTTTTTTTGTTAAAATCCCATTTAACTTTGCATCAAAAAGTCCCCAGGAATAAATTTAACCAAGGAATTAAAAGACCTGTAGTCAGAAAATTGTAAGACATTAAAGAATTAAATTGGAGAAGATGTAAATAAATGGAAGCATATACTATTGGATAGAAAGAATTAAAATCATGAAAATACTACCCAAACCAGACTGTAGATTCAATAAAATCTGTATTAAAATACCAATGACATTTTTCACAGAAGTAGAACAAATAATCTTAAAATTTATATGGAAACAAAAAAGACCCTGAATGACCACAGCAATCTTAAGAAAGAAGAACGAAGTTGCAGGTATCATGCTACCTGATATAAAACTATACTAGAAGCCTATAATTATCAAAACAATATGGTATGGGAATAAAAACAGACACACAGATCAATAAAACAGAATAGAGACTCCAGAAACAAACCCATTCCTATATGATCAATTAATCTATGACAAAGGAGGCAAGAATATTAAATGAGGTAAAGACCATCTCTTCAATAAATGGTATTGGGAAAACTGGACAGACACATGCAAAAGAGTGAAACTGGATCACTTTCTTACACCATATACAAGAACAAACTCAAAATGTATTAAAGCCTTAAATGTAAGACCTGAAACCATAAAACTCCCAGAAGAAACATAGGCAGTAAACTCTTGATATAGCTCCTAGTAATGTTTTTTGGGATATGTCTCCTTAGGCAAGGGAAACAAAAGGAAAAATAAACAAATGGGATTATGTCAAACTAAAAAGTTTTTGCACATCCAAGGAAACCATCAACAAAATTAGAAGAGAACCTACTAAATTGAAGAAGATAATTGCCAATGATAAGGGGTTAATATCCAAAATATATAAGGAATTCATTCAACTTAGCACCAAGAAGACAAACAATCTGGTTAAAAGTGGGAATTGACTGTGGGCGCTGAAGATGGGATGGGCAGAGGAGGGAAAAGGGGGGGAAATTGAGACAACTGTAATTAAAAAAACAATAAAAAGTTATTTTAAAAAATTCCAAAAGAAAATTTAAAACAATAGGCAGAGGACCTGAATAGACATTTTCCCAAAGAGGACAGACAGATGGCCAATAACATATGAAAAGATGTTCAGCATCACTAATCATTGGGAAATACAAATTAAAACCACAATGAGATATCACTCCACACCTGTCAGAATGGCTATCAACAAATCAACAGATGGCAAATGGATAAAAGGGGAAACTTATGCACTGTTGGTGGAATGGCAAATTGGTGTAGTCACAGTAGAAAACAGTATGGAGTTTCAACAAAAAAATGAAAAATAGAACTATCATATGACCCAGCAGTCCCAATTCTGGGTATTTATACAAAGAATCCCAAAACACCAATTCAAAAGGATATATGTACCCCTATTTTCATTGAAGTATTATTTTACAACAGCCTAGATATGGAAACAAACTAAGCGTCCATCAGCAGATGAATGGATAATCAATTATATGGTATATTTATATGGTACAATGTAATACTACTCAGCCATAAGAGAAAATAAATCTTACCATTTGTGACAACATGGATGGACCTAGAGGTTATTATGCTAAGTGAAATAAGTCAGATGGAGAAAGACAAATACTATGGAATTTAAAATCAAAATAAATGAATAAATAAGACAGGAACAAACTCTTAGATACAGAGATCAAACTGATGTTCACCAGATGGGAGGTGGAATGGGGGAATGGGTGAAAAAGTTGAAAGGGATTAAGAAGTACAAATGGCTAGTTATAAAAATAGTCATGGGGATACAAAGCATAGGGAATATAGTCAATAACACTTTCATAACTATGTACGGTGTAGGATGGGTACTAGACTTACTGGGGTGATCACCTCAGGAAGCATATAAATGTCTAATCATCATGTTGTACACCTGAAACTAATATAATATTGTATGTCATCTGTATTTGAAAAATAAATTTTAAAAAGACAGGGGGAAAAAGATCTGGTAAAGCTGGACTGTAGTGTTGGTCAGCCATTGGCACAGATACATACTATAAAACTCCAAGCAGGCCTTCTAGATCTTGATGTTGATCCAGAAAATACTGTTCCTACCATCAGCCTGGCATGGCAAGTTGGCATCATATGCTGCCAAAGAAGTGGCCTGGGAACTATATTTGGAAGGCCATATGCATTGCTTCTCTGCCCCACCTTTACATGGAGGAAATTCATTTGGCGATTTTTGGAAAAACTCTCTACGAGGAATGTGAAGTAGGTTTCTAATCTTGCTCTGCTAAGACATAAATTAAGATCTTGTTTGTTCAGAATGACTACTGCCACATTCTGCCAGAAACTCCACTGTGCTCTCTGTGAGTGCAACCTCTATTTATTAGGTTATTTTTTTTGGCCAGGAGCTAACACTGTGCTTTGTTCTCGTTGCTCTGCCACTCCCATGGACTGGCTGCCGAGCAAACCAGACAGTGACCCCTGATTCACTCTTCCACCAATTCTATTCATATCTCTTCGTTGTCTTTGGATGGTGTGACCAAGCACCTCAAAGCAGATGCTAAGAGCCTTGTGTACTAATCCAGAATGACAAGCTCCTCCCAGACCCTGGAGACAGGAAATCCAGCTGCAAGGCCTCTCCTCCTGCCCCACCCAGCAATGGCAGTACAGTTGGGGACATGGAACTCTGAAACACTGGCTCTCCTAGACTGCTTTTAGCATCAGAAGCTGGCCCTAATTTGAGTCAGAGAAGAAAATTGACTACAAGGGATTTTGAGGGGAACCAAAAGGTCTCTCAATTCCAAAACATCTCCATTCACCCACCTACACTCCAATATGCTTGGAGCCACTCCTTTTGGTTAAGCAGCTATGCTGCCAAAAGTGCCCCAGAGGCAAATTGATATAGGGAAGGGTTCCCCAACTCTAGCCCTATTTCTGCTATATAATCTTGGACACATCCCTTCTCTTTTCTGGTTCTCGGTTTCCTCAATACACTACATAAGGGCAGAGGGGAAGTCATCTCTTAGGCCCCTTCTGACCATAACATTCTATATTATGTTGACCCAAGGTTAAGTTCAAATGTCACTTTGCCCAGGCTACCATTTAATTTGCTGGTATTTGTTGATCTATTTGTTTGAATTGACTAGATATGTCACTAGAAAAAGAAAGAGCTAGTGGCACGGATAGGTCACATAGATGTCTAGAAGACATAGAAACTCTTCATGAACACAAATTCTGGTTGGACAACCAGAGATTAAAAAGGTCTCATCCTCCTTTCTTCTCTAGTTGCCTCATCCCCACCTCATTCTCTTCTACTCCACACCACTGACTACTTGGCTGAAAGAAGGTAACATCCAGGAAGAAGGTAAAAAAACACACTTGGGAATATGGTCAGGACCATCCAGGTTGAGGAAGTAACACAAATTCCTAGATTGTTTTCTAAGAGCTCCAGGTTCAGGACCAGATACAGCAGCCCCAGGGTGCTACAGATTGGAGGAACAGAAAATGGTCTTCCCCAAAGGGAGGTAAGGTATGTTTCCAGAGGCCTGCACAAGCAACCACTATGGGGTCTCTTTTCTCAGAGAAGAGGGTAAGGTGAGAGCCTGGAATCCCAGATACACTACGCTGGTTTCCTGGGTTTCCTAGGAAGCCCTAGAGAGGGGTTTTATAATGATAATGGTAGGTAACACGTATCAGCACTTACTATGTGCTAGGTAATATTCAAAGTGCTTCATATAAATTGAAACACAATCCTTACAACAATTCTGTAAGGCATGCACTATTATTATCTCCATTTTCTAGATGAGGTTACTGAAGCCAGAGAGATTAAATAATTTCCTTAAGGTCACAAAGCCAGGAAAATGTAGGTCCAGGATACAAACCCAGGCAGTCTGGCTCCGTATCTTATGCCTAACTACAGGAAGGTAAGTATCTTCTCCAATGTCACAAATCAGAACTGGAAAAATCCTTAGGGCTATTAAGGGCCATATTTTTATTTGATACTTGAGGGAATGTGACTCTGAGAGAGAATCTTGTTCAGTGTCACACAAGTGAGTAAGGGACAGTATAGCAGAGTTAGCACAAGAGCCTTCATCTGCTGACTCTGAACCAGTGTTCTTTCCACTACTGCTTCTGATTATTCGGTGGGTCTCTTACTTGAATTGCCTCCCTGCTTATGTGTATTCCTGACTTGGTCAACCCCACACTCTGCCCAACAAGAGTGGAGGGGCAGCCATTTCCATAGTACAATTCATTGTCTTCTCTTCACAAAATATAAACGAGACTAGAGCTGGCTGCAGTCAAGCATTTTCTAAATGATCAGATCCTTAAATCCCAGTATCACCTCTGTGGGAGTTACTGATAGAATGCAAAACCAACATTTTCCATCGATAAGAACATAAACACCCAACCATGCCAAGGCCTCGACCTTCTGAGGAGATGAGTGTTCAATGATGTATGAGACCCGCCTCATGCTCAGACAAATTTGTGGATTCAAATTTGAACTTTTTAAGGGTCATTCGGGGAAACCAATACCGAGCCCAGCTGGAAAAATTCTGCCTGATTCATTGAGAAGTGATGAGTAGAGCTTGTGAAAGTGGAAAATGGGATTGGGCAGTGGGCTCTGGAGGGAGTGGGGCTAGCCTGGTTTATAATGCCACCAATGTGTGCTGGCCAGTGGCAAAGAGATGGACAGCCCAAGTTCTCCAAAGACCCAGGTTTCTCTTCTTTCTGTTGGTATGGAGTTGTTTTTGGCTCACTGCCTTGAGATGTCAGATTTCACAAAGCCATCCTCTCCACTCCACCCTTACAATGGGTGTGGGAAACAAAAAACTCCAGTATAGATGGGAAGTTTTAAAGGACTCTTGGGGGGCTGAACCTTTGACCCACATTAGGCACACTGTCCATTACCCAATTCCTTTATGGGCTTCTGAGTTGGGCACACAACACTGAGCCTAGTGAGGCAGGGCAGACCTACCTCCCGCTGAGGGTGTGCAATAGGAGTCCAAGAGCTTTAGAAAGGCAGAAGGGTGGGAAAGGCAGTAAACCTATTCCAGAAAGGAGAGGAGAGTGATCCCAAAAGTTTGGTTGAAGTCCCAGAATAGTATTAATGCCACCTTCTGTCACATTCAGACTTTCCACTACATAGGTTTGGTACAAACGCCTTCCCACACTGAAAATGGATAAAATGATTGATTCTGAAACAGTTGTAAGGTGAAATACAAATGATTCCCAATTGCATTCACTCACTTATTCATTCATTCATATATTCAGACAGCAGTATTTATGTACCTACCATGTGCAAAGCATCATGGAGAATAGAAATATATAAGCTCATTTTCCAAAAGCTTATACCCACAAGAACATAGTCCCAAACACATCCCAGTTGTACATTTAAAAATACTTTTAAATACTATAGAAAGAAGCTGTCTCTCAATTTGAAGGACTTTTAGAAAGGACCATCTAGTTACATTTCCTCATTGTCCAAGTGAAGGCAGAAACCCAAAGAGGAGAAGAGTATTCTGAGGGTTACATAACAAGGTAATAATTTGTTAGTTTATGTTGTTCTAAGTAAGTAAAGGATAATTAAAATTTTTAATTATTAACATAAATTTTACTTTTAATCTCTATATTATGTAATATCAGTTTTAAATGCAAATATAAGAGTATTTAACTAATAGGCAGACTCACTGATATTACCCAGTTCATATTTCAAAGTGTACTCATGCCTATGTATTTCATTCTTACCATAACAGTGGAAATGTTGCACAAATCTAATTCAATTGGTTTTTATTTCACCTTTTTGCATTCACACATTCTACCAACATTATCTACCTTTGATTTACTAGTGGGCAAGGACTGAGTAAAATGAAAAGGAATTATGAGTTGCCCTATCTTTCCCTTTACTTCTATATATTATCATACTTAGCACTAGTAATTGGCTAATATAGGGAAGTAACATGAGTAAGAAAAAATATGATGGGGTTCCTTGTTCATTCACATTTATTAATGCTATTACCTATTTTTTTTTACATTCAAAGCAAGCTCTGGTTTGAATGGAAGGCATAGACTCTTGAGGTTGTCAGTGCCCTCACTTACTCAGTCATACATGTAACTTGTTTACCTTGTACTTCATTTGAGTCTTGCTGAACTTCCACACATTGTAGGCCCACTGGAATTCTGTGCTCATGGAGCACTGCAGATACTATATGCAAATGGGGTGCAAGGAGCAGTAGACACACATATTATGTGTATCAACTTGGCTCATGTGCATGCTCCATTGTCTCATTGGACTTCACTTAAAAGGCAATTTCAAAGATGAAATTTTTAAGAACTTCAAAAGAGTGACAGTAGAACATTAAAGCAAGTATGGGACCCTTGTGAACATGGGGCCCTGTGTGAGTACACAGGTCATATACTCATGAAGTTGACTCTACATATAGCAAAATAAAAAGAATTTTAAAGTGAATGCCAATAAACCCACCATCTAGATTCTACCATTTATATTTTACTCAACTTGCTTTATTATGTATCTCTCCATCTGCCCATCCTACAATTCTTACCTAAGCTATCTATGTTTCATTTCAAAGTCAGTAGCAGACACCAGTACAACTTACTACTAAACACTTCAGCATGTCTGTCATTAACTGTTTAATAAACATTTATATTTATTCTGAGATAAACTGTACATACATTTAAAAACAAATATTAAGGAAACGTTTGCTGAGTTTTGACAAATACATACAAGTGTACTCCAATCTCTATCAAAATACAGAACCTTACCACCAGCATAGAAATCTCCTCTTTCCAGTCAGTTTTGATTGCCATATCACCCTCAGAGGCAACTACAAAAACAAGTAGCAATTTGATATATGAAGGCTAAAACAATCAAAGGTAAAGAAGAAAATGGGCATATGAGGTTAGTGGATGGAAAGCTTGTCTGAAATAAACATTTTGTGTAATAATGCTAAGAGCTAGCTAGCATTTGTTGAGCACTATTTGCCAGGCACTGTTATTTACATAAATTAATTTTTATCATTACAACAACCCTATAAAGTAGGTACTGTTTGTTACCCATTTTACAAGTGAGAATACTGAGTCATATATAACAGACAATAAGTGAGCCCCAGGATTTTAATGCAAGTGGTCTGGCTCTAGAACCCATGCTTATAGGCAACATGCCATGGTAGGAAATCAAAGGAGAAAAGATGGGATGTCAAGGTGAACCCCGACCACAGAGGACCTTGAATTCCAATGTGAAGAACTAAGACTATCCTTAAAGTCATGGAAAATATTCAGACATTTTTAAGTACGGGTTGAACCTCAATGTAAATTTAACAACTTATACAAATATCAACTCAAAATGGATCATAGATTTAGATTAAAAATATGAAACTATAAGACTTTTAAAAGATAACATAAGACAAAATATTCTGGACCTAGAGTTTGGTGAAAGATTCTTAAATATGACAGCAAGGCATGAACCATAAAACTTTGATGAAGTCTGCTTCATAAAAAAAACACTTTTGCTCTGTAAAATATCTTGTTAAGAAAATTAAAAGACAAGTTACATACTGAAGACAACATTTGCAAACTAGATATCTGACAAAGGACTTGTATCTAAAATATAAAGAACTCACCCTGGCTGGTGTAGCTCAGTGGATTGAGGGCAGGCCTGTGAACAAAAGGATCGTGGTTCGATTCCCAGTCAGGGCACATGCCTGGGTAGCAGGCCAGTTCCCGGCAGGGGATACACAAGAGGCAACCACACATTGATATTTCTCTCCCTCTCTCCTTCCCTTCCCCTCTAAAGATAAAATAAATAAAATCTTTAAAAATATATAAAATAAAATAAAATATAAAGAACTCTCAAAGTCAACTGTAAAAACATATACACATACAAACTCAATTACAAAATGGATAAAGAAACAAGTGTTGGTGATGATGTGGAGAAAAGGGAACGATCATACACTGTTGGTGGGATTGTAAATTTTTGCAGCCACTGTGTAAAACACTATGGAGGTCCCTCAAAAATTTTCAAATAAACTTACCATATGTCCCAGAAACCCCTCTTCTGAATATTTACCCCAAAACTTTGAAAACATTTATCCATTTCTGGGTATTTATTCAAAAAAATTCAAAACACTATTTCAAAAACATATATGCACCCCTATGTTCAGTGCAGTGTCATTTACAATAGTCAAAATATAGAAGTAGCCTAATTGTCCTTGATAGATGAATAGATAAAGAAGTGGTACATGTATACAATGAATATTACTCAGCCATAAGAAAACATTGTAATTTTACCTTTTGCAACAACATGGATGGACCAAGAGAATATTATGCTAAGTAAAATAACTCAGTCAAAGAAAGGCAAATACTAGATGATTTCATTTATAGGTGGAATCTGAAGAACAAAATAAATGAACAAACAAAACAAACTAACTTATAAATACAGAGAACAAATTGATAGTTGTTATGTGGGAAGGGAGTTGAGGGGGAATGGGTAAAAAAGGTAAAAGGGATTAAGAAGTACAAATTGGCAATTATGAAAATGGCCATGAGGATATAAAGTACAGCAGAGGCAATATAGCCAATTATATTGTAATAATTATGTATGATGTCTTATCACTATATTGTAAACCTGAAACAAAAATAATATTGCATGTCAACTTTAATTAAAAAATAAAATTTAAAAAGTGGTAAAGAACAAGAAGAAATACTTGGTCAACATCACTACCCATTAAGGAAATGCAAATTAAAACCACAATGAGATAACACTTCATACCTATCAAAGTGGCTCTAATTTTAAAAAAATAGTGACAACACAAAATGTTGTTGAAAATGTGGAGAAACTGGATCCCCCATACATCACCATAGATGTGTAAAATGGTAGAGCCATTCTGGAAAATAGGTTGGTATCTTCTTAAAACACTAAACATGTAACTACTGTATGACAGTAATTGCACTTCTGGATACTTATTCTGGAGATAAGTAAACGTGTTTACACAAAAAAACTATACGCAAATGTTCATAGAAGCTTTATTTGTAATAGTCAAACGATGGAATGAACCCAAATATCTTTCAGTAAGCGAATGGATAAACAAATAATAGTATACTCATATCATGAAATACTATGTAGCAGTAAAAGGGGAAAACTATTAACACATGCAATAAACTGGATGGATCTCAAGGGAACTGCGCTGAGTGAAAAAAAAAAAAGCCAACCTCAAAAGGTTACATACTGTATTACTGCATTCGCATAACATTGTTAAAATGACAAATTATAGTGATGGAGAAGAGATCAGTAGTACCAGGTATTAGGGATGGGGGAGAGTGTAACTATAAAGTGGTGGCACTAGAAAATTTGTCCTGGTAAAATAATTCTTTATACTAATTTTGGTGGTTGTTAATAAATCTGTACATATAAAATGTCACAGCACTAGTTGTGGGCTAAATTGCTTCCCCTTAAATCTCATATATTGAATCTTTAACCCCCAGTACCTCCAAAAGTGACTGTATTTGTAGATAGGGCCTTTAGAGAGCTGATTCTATTAAAATGAGGCTACTAGGGCACACCCCAATGTAATCTGGTATTTTTATAAGAACAGTAGGCTAGGATACACTGAGAGACACAAGCAGCATATGTACACAGAAGGATTGACCATGTAAAGAGCCAGCAAGAGGTTATCTGTCTACAAGCCAAGGAGAGAGGCCTCAAAATTAATTCAAACCTTCTAGCACCTTGCTTTTGTACTTCTAGCCTCCAGAGCCATAAGAAAATACATGCAGCATTATTTATAGTCACCAAGATACAGAAGCAGCCCAAATGTCCATCAGTAGATGAGTGGATAAAACAACTATGGAACATTTACACAATGAAATACAACTCAGTCAAAAAACAAAAAAAAGAAAGAAAATTTTACCCTTTGTGACAGTATAGATGGATCTGGAGAACATTATGCTAAGTGAAATAAGCCAGTCAGAGAAAAACAAGTACCATATGATCTCACTCATATGTGGACTCTAATTAAACAAACTGAACAAGGAAAATGGGGGCAGACTCATAGATGGAGAGCAGGATGAGAACTAGTAGGGGGGATTTAGGGAGTGGAGGGATTGAGCAAAAAGGAAGAAGGAATTGTGGATATGGACCACAGTGTGCTGGTTGCTGGGGGAGGAGGCATAAGGGGACAAAAGGGTAATGGAAAGATACAATAAAGATTAATTTTAAAAAATTAAATTAAATTAAAAGAAAATACATTTTTCTGTTGTTTAAGCCTCTGCAGTATTTTGTTATGATGACTCTAGCAGACTAATACAGCACTATACACCAAAAACGAAATTAGTGCATATTAGGAAATGGTAGAATAGAATAAGATTATTTAGTCTGCTTGAGCTGCCATAACAAGATATCACAGATTTGTGAGGTTTAAACAACATAAATTTATTTTCTTACAGTTCTGGAGGTTAGTTCAGAATCAAGGTGTCACAGTTGGTTCCTTCTGAAACTTCTCCTCCAAAACCTCTCTTCCTAACTTGTATACAGCCTCATTCTCTATGTGTCCTCACATGGCCTTTCCTCCGTGTGCACATTGAGAGAAAGATAAATAGAAATAGATGGTTCTTCCTCTTCTTACAAGGATACCAACTCTGTCAGATTAGTGCCTTACCCTTATGATGTCATTTAACCTAATTACCCTCCCCAAAAGCCCTGTCTCTAAATACAGTCAAATTGTGGGTTAGGGTTTTGACATATAGAATGAGCAGGAGACACAAATCAGTTCACAACAAAGTTACATAGTTTAACTCATGGTATTGTACCAATGTCATATTTCTTGGGTTTGAAAAGGTACCATGGTGATATAAGCTAATGTTATCATTGGGGAAAGCTGGGTGAAGGGTACACAGGAACTCTGTACTATTTTTTGTAACTTCTTATGATTCTAAAATTACGTGACAATAAAAAGTTTTTAAAAACAACAGAATAAAAGAGAACAGTATTCTAAGAAGGCCTGCAGTGTACAAGAGTTCTTGTCTTGACTCTTTGCATACCATAAATGAACCAAGATGGGTTAGATTCTGACTTCACAACCTACTGGCTCTGCAATCTACAACAATTCCCTAAGTCTGAGCCTCCATGTCTATGTCCTTTAAAAGCATGAATTGCAGAGCAGAACACTGTCCTGGTCATTAAGAGCCCTGGATCTTTGCTAATGTTTTCCCGTTAACTTTTGGATAGTTTTTGAAACATTTCTTCTTATATTTTAGTAAAATTGGGATGATCTCTAACTTGTCCTCTCTTATGAAGCTATACTAGGGATCTAGGGTGGCAATACAAGGTTTCTGCCCCATTGATATCCTCATCTTGCTTTTAGCATTTTCTTCCCCTAGTAGCAAAAATAGAAGACAGGAGGGGGGCAGTAGGTGGGAAATTAGGCAACATGTAGAAAGGAAGAGGGAAAAAAAGCTGCACGCCAGATGTTTTTTGAGAAATGAAGAAAGTGTGAGGTGAAGTAAGCGTTTGACAAGAATGTTTAGAAAGAAGATTAATCACCATTTCAGTGTTCCATGTCCAAAGTGATTGTGTCTTTGCTTGTTTGGCTGGGTCTGATTTCGGAATTAGAGAAACCAGCTTTCTCATTAAGGCAAGATGGGGCAGAGAGGTGGGACCAGGGCTCCCCTATGATTGGCCACTAATAGAGGACAGATGGAAATGACTGAAATGCCCTTAAATAAAGCAGAAAGCAACTGAGAGAAAAACTGTTAAAAGAAAGTACATAAACAGTTTGACCACAAACTACCAGGTTCTGACTTGCTGATAGGAGTGTAAAACTAACTTGTCAGCTTGGTTTTAAGTGCCAAACACTGAGTGCTGAAGTGGCAAGGAAGGCCAGTCAATAGGCACAGTCACTCCCGCTGTTCAGAATCTTTCTATGGCTTTGCACGAGCTACCAGGAAAAGTCCAAACTCCTTTATGTTGAATGTGAGGCTCTCATAAGCTGGTCCAAACCTGCCTTCCAACCTTCTCCTTGGTTGTGTCTGAGATCCATGAAATGAGATAAATCTATTGATGGCCACTTCAAAAACAGCATTGGACTCACTCACAGTCATGATACCTAGGTTCAAGAGATCATAGTCCTATTAACTGGCTACATAACCTTGAAAAGAAAATCATGTAACCTCCCTGAGCCTTAGTTTCTTACTCTGTCAAATGAGGATAATAATCCCCACCGCAGGGATCACTTCATAGATTTCATAAATAGCTAACCATTATGATATACACCTGAAACTAATATAAAATACTATTGAATGTCAATTGTAATTGACAAATAAAAAAATAATCCCTGCCACAATGGCATAGTGGGATTTTGGGGAGCAGTGCAGATATAAAAGCACCTAGGAGATCCCAACAGGTTTCAAGCACCAGGTCCCTGTCAACCCCAGCTGTAGTATTTTAATCCTTCTGGGTGATTAGTCTCAAATCACTCCTACTTCGGAAAGAATCCATCTGGAACCAATCACTTTATTATTTGAGACCCTCTAAATCTTTGCTAAACATGTTCTATTAGAACCCTTGTACACTGTTGATGTGAATGTAAATTGGTGCAACTACTATGGAAAAAATTATGAAAGTACCTCAGATTTTTAAAATAGAACTACTATACAATCCAGGAATCTTACTTCTGGGTGTATATATATTCAAAGGGATTGAAATTGATGTCTCAAAGAGTTATCTTCACTTCCATATGTATTGCAGCATTAGTTGCAATAGCCAAGACATGGAAGCATCCTAATTGTCCATCAACAGACAAACAGATAAGGAAAATATAATATATAAAAAGGGGGGACCTAAAAATCCAGAATTTATTTATAAAAATTGTGAATTTTTTTTACATGTTTAAACTTCAGTCACCTTCAAAGTCCTCTCCATTTGATGCAATACACCTATCGAGGCACTTTTTCCACTGCTCAAAACAGTTTTTGAACTCATCAATTTTGATGCCTTTTAGTGATTCTGCTATTTTTTGTTTCACTTCTTCCATATCAGCAAAGTGTTCTCTTTTGAGGACTTTTTTCATCCAGGGAAACAAAAAAAAAAAAAAAGTCACTCAGGATGAGATTGGGTAAATAGGGAGGGTGGGACATGGGGGTCATACTGTTTTTGGTCAAAAACTACTGAACACACAGTGTGGTGTGAGCAGGTGTGCTCATAAATCACCCATCCTGAAATGGGCATACAACGTGAAAGAGCCTTCAAAAAAGATTCAATGAAGCCAAAAGCTGCCTCTCAAAACAACACCACCTGGTACACTGATCCAGATGGGTTCCTAGAACACTCACCTAGTGGGGGAAACCTGTATTACCAGGGGCCCACCCTCCAGAACATAATTCTTTTTTGGGGGGATCCTCCCTTACATACACAAGAATATTATTCAGCCTTAAATAAAGAAGGAAGTTCTGGCATTTGTAACAAAATAGATAAATGGGGTGGACATTATGCTAAGAGACATAAGCCAGCCAGACAGAGAAGGAAAAATACTACATGATACCACTTATATGAGGAATCTAAAATAGTCAAACTCATAAAAGCAGAGAGTAGAATGGTAGTTGCCAGGGACTGGGGAGAGAGGAAAATGGGGAGATATTAGTCAAAGGGTATGAACTTCCAATTATGCAAATGAGTAAGTCCTAGCAATCTACTGTGCAGCTTAATGCCTTTAGTTAACAATACTATAGTCTATACTTAAAATTTTGCTAATAAAGTAAATCTTATGTTACACATTATTATAACAAAAATAATCATAATAAAGAAAGAAGGCAGAAGAAAACTTTCGGAGCTAATAGATAAGTTTATGGCCCAGATTGTTGTGATGGTTTCACAAATGTATACTTATCTACAAACTCATCAAGCCATATCACTAAATATGTACAGCTTTTTGTATACCAATCATACCTCAATAAAGTGTTTTTCAATAAAATAAAATAAACTATGTAAAAAGATGAATTACAAGAGTGTGTTCACAACTCTTTTGCCTCGTCTCCCAGACCAAATTCATCTTTACATTTTCTGTGTACTTTACATAAAATTCTATGGCTTCCACTAGCTACACTGTATTTTAATTATCTTCTTATGGTCCTGTCTTTCCTACTAGACTATGGGATATTTAAGGGCTAGAATTGTATCTTATTGAATTTAATATGCCCAACACTGGGTATGCAGTAAGTCTCAACAAAGGTTTACAGAATTGGACCACTGAACTGAAAGTCTCTTCAATAATTTAGGACATGGTTAAATGAATGTGGAGTTATACAATTCATTATAATATTAGTTATAATTAATTAAATTAATTTTAACAAAATTGACTTAGAACAAACTACATGCAAGACACTAAGCTAGGCACTATATATGTACCTGTAAATGATTCAGGGTCTGGCTTGGGCACTTGTTCTCAATCTTGGCTTCATGGTGGAATAACCTGGGGAAATGTTTTAAAAATACTGATGTCTGGGTCCTCTACCCCAGAGATTATAATGTAATCATCTGAGACACATCCTGGCATTGTTAAACCTAGGTTAAGAATTGCTCATCTTATGCTGAAAGCAGGCATGAAACAAGTATTTGAAAGTGTAATGAGTGTTTGGAAAGAAAAAGAATACTATAGGAATTTATTACCTAGCCTCAGGAGGGCTGAATTCTCTATCTACTGAAAATATCCTTCAAGAATGAAGTAGAAATGAAGACATTCTCTGTTGAAGCAAGCCCAAGAATTTGTCATCAGCATACCTACTTTAAAAGAATGGTTAAAAGAAGTTCTCTGAACAGAAAGAAAATAATTTTTTAAAAAGACAGAAATCTTAGCGCATCAGGAAGGAAGAAACAACAACCAAGAGGGCAAAAACTTCTCAGGAGTTTTTCAAATTATATTTGATGGTTGAAACATAATTACAGCACTATCTGATGTGGCTGTCAATGTATGTAGAGGAAATATTTAAGATAATTACATTATAAGCTAAGTAGTGTTACTTCTAGGCATTTAACCCAGAGAGATGAAAATTTACATCTACATAATTTTGTATACATGCTTGTTCTTAGCAGCTTTATTTGCAATAGTCAAAAAAGTGAAACAACTCAGATGCCTTACAATGGGTATATGGTTAAACAAACTGTGATGCACGCATATCATGGAATACTGCTCAGCAATAAAAAGGAAAAAACTATTAATAGATGCAACAACTTGAGTGGATCTCAACAGCATTATGATGAGTGAAAAAAAAGCCAATACCAAACTTTATATACTATATGATTCCATTTGTATAAAATTGTTTAAATTACTAAATTATTTAGATAATACTTTCCAGAAGTTAGAGACAGAGAGGGGTAGAGGAGGCTGTGGCAAATATTCCACATGAGGAATATTTGTGATCAAATTATTTTGTATCTTGACTGCAGTCATGACTGCACAAATGTACACTTGTGATAAAATTACTAGAATTATACACATATATTGTATTAATGCAAATTTTGTGGCTTTGATTTGTACTATAGTTCAGATATAACCATTGGAAAGGCAGCTAAGGGGTGAGTGGAAGGCAGAGGATGGAGGAATTGAGCAAAAAGGAAAAAGGATTCATGGACATGGACAACAGCATGGTGATTGCTGTGGGAAGGGGATATAAGGGACGAAATGGTAATGGAGAGATACATAAAAAATGAAACTTCACCACTGAGGAGGAAAAGAAAATTAAGTCAAGAGTAAATGAGTCTTCTCTGTACTATCTTTATAACTTCCTGTTTATCTATAATTATTTCAAAATAAATGTGCGTACCCACGTTCACTGCAACACTATTAACAATATCTAACAAATGGAAACAATCTAAATGTCCATTGACAGATGAATGGATAAAGAATATATATACACATTATATACTGTATAGATACTTATACAAATACTAGAATATTATTCAGCCACAAAAGTAAGGAAATCTTGTCATTTAAGCAACATAAATGAGCCTTGAGGGAATTATACTAAGTGAAGTGTCAAAGAGAAATACTGTATATCTCACTTATATGTGAAATCTAATAACATCATAGTCATAAACACACAGACAGAATGGCAGTTGCCAGGGGCTATTGGGGGGGAAAATGATGACATGTGAGTCAAAGGGTTAAATGTCCATTTATAATGCAAATAAGTTCCAGGGATATAATGCACAGCATGGTGACTAAAGTTAACAAAGTTGTATTCTAGAGATTCCAAGATGGATGTAGAGTACATGGAAGCTACACTCACCTTTTCCCAGCACCATATTAAATTTACAGCTAAATTATAGCTCAATGGACCTAAATAATCAATTGAAGGATACCTGAACAGAAATATTATAACCAAGGACTTACATAAGAAGCCATATAGAGACTGGTAAGTCTGTACAGAGACTGAAGAAAGGAGTGGCCCCCACATGCACATGCAGAGGCCAAGAATCCAAAAGGATACCTTGGCTGCAAAAGTCCCCCCTGATAAGTGTGGAGTCTAAACCCCATGTGGGAATCCCCAACCCAGAGCACCAGAGATGGGAAGAGGAGCCCATATAGCATCTGGTGGTGAAAGGCAGTGGGGATTCAGTCCATTTAGGAAAGAAGAGGGTCTGCTAGAGACTCAGGAGCCACCTTCCCAGGGTTGAGCATTCTAATTGTTACAGCACCAGCTTGGGGAGTGCACTACCCAGTTCTCCAACTACTGGCAACACCACCCTGCCGAGCTCAAGACCTACAGAAAGGTGTGCTGGCTGCGCCCAACAGAAACCTTTGGTGCATTCTTTTTCTGGAGAAGCTCTTGGTGGAGATTCAGACAGTAATTGAGTTGTGTAGCTTCAGAAAAGGACCATTCTTCCCCCACCTAATGAGCACAGCTGGCATTGCCACTCCCAACCCCTGTGACCTGTTGATTCACATGACCTGTTCTTTTAACTCTCAGAGGCGGAGCTCAGTTTCACAAGGGGATAAGAGTGCTGCACAGAACTGAGACCTTCATAGCATCTCCATGGAAGGCTCCTCACTGGGAATCAGATGGGCACTGGGTTCTGTGTCTATGGCTGCAAGGAGGCCATTCTTACCTCCCACAAGCTGAGCCCAGGCCACTCCCCTAACAGGAGACTCTTTTGATCTGTCTTCCCAAGTCCTGGTGGCAACACCCTGTTGAGCTTGCTTCTGTAGAGGGGCCACGGGCTGCACCCAACCTGAATATGTTCTGGGCTCCTTCTGGGGAAGCTAGAGTCAGAGATCAGGCACAGAGCAAATGGTATGGCTCCACAGTAAAGCTACTTTCTTCCTATTGAGTACCTGACCACAATGCCCCCAAGTGGGAGATCTACTAGCCCCATTCTCCCAACCCAGTCACCATGCCCTATCAAGCTTATGCCTTGCGCAAGGGTCAGCCTGGGCCCACTTTACAGACTTTCTATAGAAGGTACTTGAGAAAAATCAGGCAACCTCAGGGGTGGTGGAGCAATCTACAGGAAGAGGTGGACTTCAGGGCACCTTAGACTTTTTACTGATCTGCTCCAAACTAAGAGATGGAGAAAGCTTGTATACAGGTTGGCCCTTCCCATGCACAACCAAGTGCAGTAGAGACAGTGACAAACAGCAAATTGCATGTTAGCTTCAGAGAGATAGCCTAAGGCCAGACACAGGCTGCTTCTGACATCAACCTGCACTGGAAGCCCACCCAAGTGGACTCAGAACCAACAAAACCAGTGGTGGGTTTCAGACCACACCAGAGCTTGACCTAACTAACCACAGAAGCAGCACAAGCAAAGGGAGATCATGAGAGGCACGACACCTTGCTGGATACAACTCTACTATGGGGCAGGGGGGTAGGGGGGCCCTTCATAACAGATCATATACTGTGATCAAGGACTATCCTTATAGTCAGCCAGCTTGAGTGTGAACCCAACCAACAAATAGCAAACAGCATTCAAGGTTCAACTACAACAGAAGGGTGCACATAACCCACAAAAAAAGACATTGCTGGAACACCTAGCTCAAGTGATCTGGAAGATTTGAGCCCCACAAAACACCCACAACATAAAACCACCATAACAAATAAGGGAGTCATAGCAGGTCTAACTAATACACAGAGAAAACTGCAAAAAGGCAGACAAAATGGGGAGACAAAGAAACATTCCCCAAATGAAATAAAAAGAGAAACACCTAGGAAAAGAATTAAATGAAATGGATGCAACCAAGACATGAGATGCAGAGTTAAAAAATGGTTATGAGGAAACTCAAGGAACTTAGGGGAAGAATGGATGCTCTCATGAGAACTTCAATGAAGAGATAGTAAGCATGAAGAAGGACATAAAAACCATTAAAAAGAATCAGCCAGAAATGAAGACCTCAATATCTGAAATGAAGAATACACTAGATGGGATCAACAACAGGTTAGATGAAGCAGAGGATCCAACTAGTGATTTGGAGTATTAGATAACAGAAAACCCCAATCAGGGTAGGAAAAAGAAAAAATAAATTTTAAAAAAATGAGGAAAGTCTAAGGACCTCTAGGACAATATGAAGCATAACTACATCTACATAACAGGGATATCAGATAGAGAAGAGAGAGAAAAAGGGATTGAGAACCTATTTGAAGAAATAGTGGCTAAAAACTTCCCTAACCTAGTGAAGGAAAAAGACACACAAGTCCAGGAAGCACAGAGGGTCCTGGTCAAGATGAACCCAAACAGGCCCACTCCAAGGCACATCATAATTAAAATGGCAAAGGTTAAAGATAAGAGAGAATCTTAAGAGAAGCATAAGAAGTACAGTTAGTTACCAAAATAGAGTTCACATAAGGCTATCAGCTGATTTCTCAACAGACATACTTTAGACCAGGGATGTCCAACCTGCAGCCTGCAGGCCACATGCAGCCCAGGATGGCTATGAATGTAGCCCAATACAAAATCATAAATTTACTTAAAACATTAGGAGATTTTTTTGTGGTTATGTGTTGCAATGTGACATAAAATAAATGTACATACAATGATGTTTTATTACTCAGATATGTACATTTTCTATATTAGTGATCACAAACTTGGAAACTGCCTGACATATTAAAAGATTATTAAAAGGGTCTCTGTACAATTAGGGTTATTGTGTGAGGACTTTTTTGCTTATCTGTGGTGGTGGATATCACACAAATTATGCACAAACTTTTTTTTTGCTCATCAGTTTTCATCAGTGTTTGTGTATTTAATGTGTGGCCCAAGACAACTCTTCTTCTTCCAGTGTGGCCCAGAGATGCCAAAAATTGGGACACCCCTGCTTTAGGCAAAAAAGAATTGTCATGAATACTTAAAGTGATGAAAAGCAAGGACCTATAACAAAGACTATGCGACCAAGCAAGTTTACCAAATTTATCATTTAAATTTGGAAGAGAAATAAACAGCTACCCAGACCAAAAAAAAAAAAAAAAAAGCTACAAGAGTTCATTAACAGCAAACAAATATTACAAGAAATGCTCAATGGTTTTCTTAAGAAAGAAAGAAAAAGACAGAGGGGAACATAGGTATAAAAAATAAAATGGCAATAAGCACCTATCAATAATTACTTTAAATTCAGATTAAATGTACCAATAAAAAGATATAGGGTAGCTGCATGTATAAGAAATCAACACCCATGTATATGCTGTCTACTAGACATCCACCTCAAAACAAAAGATAGACATAAACTGAAAGTAAAGGGATGGGGAAAGATATTCCATGAAAACAGACACACAAAAAAGCTGGAGTAGCAATACTATATCAGACAAAATAGACTTCAAAACAAAGGCCACAATAAGAGACAAAGAAGGATGTTACATAATATTAAAAAGATCAATCCAACAGGGGTATATAAACCTTATAAACATATGCACTCAACATAGGAGTACCTAAATACATCAAGAAAACCTTGGTGGACATAAAGAGAGAGATTGACAGTAATACAGTCAAAGTAGAGGATTTTAACACCTGATTGATATCAATAACTAGATCTTCCAGACAGAAAATCAACAAGGAAACAGAAGCTTAAATGACATACTAAATCAGATGGATTTAATTGGTATTTACAAAAGATTTCACCACAAAGCAGCAGGATATACATTCTTTTCAAGTGAACATGGAACATTCTGTAGGATACACCACATGTTTGGACACAGTACAAGTCTTAATAAATTCAAGAAGACTGAAATCATATCAAGCATCTTCACTGATCATAATGGTATGAATGTAGAAATCAATTCCAAAAAAAAACCCTGAAACACACACAAACACACAGAGGCTAAATAACATATACTAAACAATGGATGCTCAAAAATGAGATAAAGGAAGAAATCACAGTTACCTTGAATAAATAAAAATGAATACACAACAACTCAAAATCTATGGGAAACAGCAAAAGTAGTTCTAAGAGGGAAATTCATAGCAATACAGGCCTACCTCAAAAAGCAAGAAAGAGAGTGGGTGGGCAGCTTTGCAGACTGCCATGTGTACACTAGCACATCCCCCCAACTCCCACCCCAAGATGCTGTTCCAGCCCTTGTAGACACCCCTGACCATGCTCCCCACAACCCCTGGAGCAGGTCATCCCAGACCTTGAGTCCTGGATGGCCAGGGTCATCCCAAGGGAATCTGCCTGATAACCCGCCTAGCCAGGCACTTTGTTGGCCCCTGAGCCCCCTGGGTTGCCATTGTCACCAGGCTCAACATAGCACAGGCCCTGGAGTGCCCACACCAGGGAGCTGCTGCTGGGCACCCTGCTGCAACCAGCCACATGCTGCCCACTGCTGCTGGACTGCCACTGAGCACTGCCCACCTACCAGCATGTGTCAGCCAAGCTGGCCCACTAGGATGTGTGGTGCACACCCTCCAGACAGTGCCACCAGCACTACTAGTTCCTCAAGAACAAACTCCATGATGCGCATGAGTAGCTACCTGTAACCTTCAATGGGCTCAGATCCATGAGCTCATGGACTGCTCAGCTACACCAGGCACAGGCACAGATGCCACCGCTCCCTCAGGAGGATGGCCCCAGCATGGCCACTGCCCAGTCTCCAGAGCACCCTCTGAGCCGGATGCCTTGTTGCTGTATGCTGCTTCTAACCCTTACATGGATCCCTCCTGAATGCTCAGATTCAACTTATCCCCACCCAAGTCCTCAGAACACCCCCTCCCGACCTGGGCTGCCAGCTACTCCATGGTACTCCATACCTTAACCCCCAGGCCTGGCCACCCATAAGACCATGTGTCCCTCCATGCCCCCAACTCCCTGCTGCCCCTCAACTCCACCTGGGAAGAGCCCAACTCACCACCTGGTTACACCAAGAACCCAGCAACCCCACATCTCATGCCCCCCTCACTGAACACCATGCTCCTGCATACCCTGGGGCACCTGGCAGCACCATGGCCATCCTGGGGCCACTGTGCAACCAACTATGGACCCTGAATCAGCATGTGGAGCAGTTGCGCTGCTCCTTCCACCAGACCATGTCACTGGTGTTGGGCTTTATCCTGGGCAGCGGCCAAGCTGGGCACCCTGGGGGACTGCACCTGTGAGGCCTAGACTGCGCACATCCCTTGGCTCCCTCAGCCTGACACCATCCTGTTGACCTCTCCTCATACCCAGGTATGTAAAAAGCCTGAATAGACTGATAAGGACTGGTGAAATTGGAGAAGTAATAAAAAAAATCCTGCCACACAAAAGCCCTGGACCAGTGGCCTTCAGAGGCAAATTTTACCAAACATTTAGGAAACAGCTAACATTCTATCCTTGTTAAACTTCCAAAAACTCAAGAAGAAGGAAGACTCTCAAACTCTTTTTATGAGGCCAGCATCATCCTAATTCCAAAACCAGGAAAAGACACAACAAAGAAAGAAAACTACCACCCAATATCACTGATGAACACAGACACTAAAATCCTCAACTAAATATTGGCAAACTGCATCCACCAACACATTAAAAAGATCATAAACCATGATCAAGTGGGATTCATCCTAGGGATGCAAGGATGGTACAGTGTTCAGAAATCAATAAATGTAATATATCACACAAACAAAAGGAAAGACAAAAAACACATGATCATATCAAGAGATGCAGAAAAAGCATTTGATAAGGTACTGTGTCTGTTTATGATAAAAACACTCAGCAAAGTGGGAGTAGAGGGAGCATTCCTCAACATAATGAAGGCCATATACAAGAAACCTACAGCCAACATCATACTCAACAGGCAAAAACCAAAAGCTTCCCCACTAAGATCAGGAACAAAACAAGGGTGTCTGCTTTCACCACTTTCATTCAACATAATATTGGAAGTTCTAGCCACTGTGATCAGACAAGGAAAAGGAATAAAAGGCATCCAAATGGAAAAGGAGGAAGCAAAACTGTCAGTTTACAGATGACATGATAGTGTACATAGAAAACTCTATAAACTCCATGAAAAAAACCACTCAACCTAATAAGTGAATTTGGCAAAATAGTGGGATATAAAGTCAATATTCAGAAATCAAAGGCATTTTTGTACACCAACAGTGAAATATCAGAAACAGAAACTAGGGAGAAAATCCCATTTACTACAGCAACAGAAAAATAAAGTACCTAGCAATAAATCTAACCAAGGAGGTAAAAGATCTATTCTGAGAAAACTACATAACACTGAGGAAAGACATTAAGGAAGATATAAATAAATGGAAGCATATACCATGCTCATGAATTGGAAGAATTAACATCATTAGAATGTCCTTACTTACCCAAAGCAACTTATAGATTCAACACAATTTCCATCAAAATACCAATGGTGTATTTCACGGAAGTAGAATAAATATTAAAAAAAATTATATGGAACCACAAAAGACCCCTAATAGCCTCGGTAATCATGAGACAGAACAGCAAAGTTGGAGGTATCATGCTACCTAATATCAATCTATACTGCTAGGCTGCAGCAATCAAAATAGCAATGTACTGGCACAAAAACTGACATAGTTCAATGGAACAGAAGAAAGAGGCCAAAATTAAACCATGCCTTTATTGTGAAATATTTTACAAGAACATACAATGTGGTAAAGAAAGTATATTAAGTAAATGGTTTTTAAAATTGGACAAACACATGAAAAAAATGAAACTAGACCATCTTCTTACACCATACACAAAAATAAACTCAGAATAGATTAAAGACTTAATCCATCAAAATCTTCTAAGAAAACATAGACAGGAAAATCTTGGACATTTTTCATAGCAACGCTTTTTTTTATATATATATCTCCTCAGGCGAGGCAAACAAAAGAAAAATAAAGCAAAGGGATTACCGCAAACTAAAAAGATTTTGCACAGCAAAGTAAACCATCAACAAAATGAAAAGACAACCCACTGAATGGGAGAACATATTTGCCAATGATATATGTGATAAGGTGTTATTATGCAAAATTTATACAGAACTTAAACAAGTCAACACAAAAAGTACCCCAAACAATCCTATTTTAAAAATGTGCAAAGGACCTGAATAGACACTTCTCCAAAGAGGACATACAGATGGCCAATAGATATATTTAAAAATGCTTAATGTCACTACTCATCAGAGAAATGCTAATTAAAACCACAATGAGATATCATCTCTCACCTGTCAGAATGGCTATCACCAATAAATCAACAAACAAGTGCTGGAGAGGCTGGAGAGGCTGGAGAGAAAGGGGAACACTAGTGCACTGTTGGTGGGGATGCAGACTGGTGCAGCCAGAGTGGAAAACAATATGGAGTATCCTGAAAAAATTTAAAATGGAACTTCTTATGAACCAGTGACTTCAATTCTGAGAATATATTCAAAGAAACCCAAAGCTGTAATTCAAAAGAACATAAGCACCCCTATGGTCATTGCAGCATTATTTACAACACCCAAGAATGGAAGTAGCCCAATGGCCCATCAGTAGATAAGTGGATAAAAAAACCTGTGATACATTTACACAATGGAATACTACACAGCCATAAAAAGGAAGGAAATCTTACATTTTGTGACAGCATGGGTGAACCTAGACTGTATTATGCCAAATTAAATAAGCCAGTCAGAGAAAGACAAATACCATATGATTTCACTTGTACGTGAAATCTAATGAACAAAATAAGCAAAGAAAATCTAAACAGACTCAAAGATACAGAGAACAGAGTGACAGCTGTCACAGGGCTGGGAGGCTGGGACTTTGGGTGAAATAGGTGAAGGAATTAAGCAAAAAATTCATGGACACACACAACAATATGGTGATTACCAGAGGGGAGGGGGTTTGGGGCAAATAGAATAGGGCAAAAGAGGGAAAAATTGTGACAGAAGGAGATTAGACTTTGGATGATGAGCACACAACGCAATGTGCAGATGAAACATTGTAGAATTGTACACTTGAAACCTGTATAATTGTTGACCAATGTTACCAGAACAAATTCAGTAAATAAACAAACAATATTGTACTGTATACTTGAATGTTCCTATGAGAGCAGAGTTTTAATGTTTTCACCATAGCAACAATAGCAAAATTGTAATTATGTGAGGTAAAGGATGTATTCACTCACCTTATTGTGGGAAATATTTTGCAATATACAATACACATGTATCAAATTATCACATTGTGCACCTTAAGCTTACATAATGTTATATGTCTATTGTATTTCAATAAAGTTGGAGAGAAAAAAAATTTTGAAGACTGCAGCCGTAGCCAACATTTTACTACAACTTCATGAGAGACTTTGAAGCAGAATCACCTGGCTAAGCCACTCCCAAATTTCTAACCCACAAAAAATTAATGAGATAATAAATGTTTATTGTTTAAGATTTGGGGCATATTGGACTTCTGGCCTTGATGGAGGCATAGGTGGACACACTGTGCCTCCTCTCAGAACCAAAATTAAGGACAACAAAAATATAGAAGCAAAAAAAAAAAAAAACCTCAACCAGGACAGAGAGAAAATTGAATTGTACGGGAGTCCGACAACGATTCACCCAGACAGGTAAGAGGGGCGGAGTCAATGGCCGGCAGAGTCCGATCGCGGGGGGATAATGAGGTGGCTGGTAGTTCTGGGTGCACAGTCACCCCAGGCGCACAGGCGGCGGTTGCCGAACGAGGAGGCCAAGTGGGGTCCACAAGGCAGCTAACCGCCGACACACGTTCACATACAGATAAACCAGGCGAAAACGGGCAGCAAGACAGACTGCGCGGTGAAGGGCCCTGGCACCAGGAAGTGACGCCTAAAAGCACCCATGGAAAATACTTGTAGGGGCTGAGGTGCCAGGAGGGAGTCCCACCTCACAGGAGAGTTCATTGGGGAGACCCACGTGGTCCTGGAGCATGCGCAGGCCCACTCACACAAAAATCAGCACCAGAAGGGCCCGATTTGCTTGGGGAAAGTGGCTGAAGGGACTGGAATCCAAGAGAGAGCAGAGCAGGCGCCATTGTTCCCTCTCGGACCCCGCCCCCACATACAGTGTGACTACCCAGCGACTGGGCTGCCCCGCCCTGATGAGCGCCTAAGGCTCCTCCCCTCACAACGTAACAGCCATGATCAGACACATACTCACACACACAAAAAATGGCTCAAACAGGAGAACAGACCGGGGCCCCAGAGCTAATTTACCTGAGTGACCAGGAGGTGGTCAACCTATCAGATGCAGAGCTCAGAGCACTGGTAGCCAACCTATCAAAAGCACAGTTCAAAGCACTGGTGATTAGGAAGCTCACAGAATTGGTTGATTTTGGTCACAAATTAGATGAACAAATGAAGGCTATACTAAGTGAAATGAAGGAAAACACACAGGGAACCAATACTGATGGGAAGGAAACTGGGACTCAAATCAATGGAGTGGACCAGAAGGAAGAAAGAAACATCCAACCAAAAATAAATGAAAAAACAAGAATTCAAAAAAAAAAAAAAAAAAAAGAGAGGCTTAGTA
>PVKU01005557.1:0-120906 GCA_004027475.1 Anoura caudifer | reverse complement strand
GGGAGGGAGGGAGGGAAGGGAAGGGGGGAGGGGAAGAGAAATAAAAAGAAAAAAGAAAAGAATGAAAGAGGCTGGAGTTTACTGTTGCTGGCCCCAGCTCGGTTCCAGCCCTGAGGCAGTGCTGGTGTTGTAGCGGAGGGCAAGAGGAAGTTTCTGCATGGTAGCAGGTGGGGCCGGGCCCTGGTTTGGGGAGGAGCCCAATAATATGAGAGCCCCCTCCCGTATGGCCCTTTCTAGACTCTGTCTCTGTCTTCCAGATCGTGGATAAGAACAACCGCTACAAGTCCATAGACGGGTCAGACGAGACTAAAGCCAACTGGATGAGGTGAGTCCTGCTCTCTGCTGATTGCCCTGGAGCCTGGCCTGAACTCTGGAAAGAGACCAAGGGAGCATGCCCGGCCTCTGGCATCTCCAGTGGTGGAGGCCCCCGAAGGCCCCGGGACTGCTGTTTGCAGGGTTTGGGATGTGTCTAGCTCTAGGCGACCCTCTAGGTTCCCCAGGCTTACATCAGGGGACTCTGGACGAGACCTGTGGCCAGGGGGGTGGGTTACAGGGACCCCTAGAGACTGTACCCTTCTCAGTGTGTCTGGAGTACCCGGGCCCCCGGCCCCTGGCAGCACTCCCACATAGGGGCTGCGCCTCACTCAGCGCTGTGGCACCGCTCACAGGGCAGACTCCTGCTGGTGTGGTGCAGGACCCACCCCAGGGCAGCCACAGCAATTTAAATGGCCCCCGTGGACAAGGAGGCTTCCGGCACAATCTCGCTCAGTTTCTGATGGTGCTTGCAGCCCAGGCATGAGCACTTTCCAGAGTGGTTTTACTGTGGTCCATGGTTAGGACAGAAGTTAGCACCAGAAGGACCCTTCATGGCCAGCCAGGGAGAGCAGGAGACTGGCCAGAGTCGCCCAGAAGCAGAGCCGAGCTTGGAACTCCAAAGGCTCGCCTTTTGGTTCGGTGCTGCTGGTCTGTGCCACATGCCAGGGCCCTGCCAGTGGCATCTGGGGGTGCGTGTGTAGGTCAGATTTGCCTGTTGCCTTTTTGGTGGCCTCTTGTCTGGGACTTGGGAGTGGTGACTGGGGTCAGGGTCTGGGTCTGGGCTGGGAGGTAAGGCAGACCTCGGATGGCTGGACCCAGGGGCACAGCCACACTGTAGATTGGGCCCTCTAGTTGGCGTCCTGTAGTTCTGTGACTTGTGGAGACAGGGGTGGTGGGGTGGGAGCTGAGAGACTGTGTTTGTAGGGAGGGCAGTGAGGGGCTTGCTGTATTGAAATTCTGAGACTTCCCAAGCCAATGAGGAGAAAATTGGCTTGAGGTAGGGAGGCTGTGGCATTGTCTTCTCCTGTCCCCTTTTCTGTGGCTTCTTTGCTTCCCCTTGCCCCCCACCCCCCGCCGCCTGTGCTCCCACCTGAGAGCCTCAGCCTGCCCCGAAAGTGGCTCTGGGAAGGCAATCCACACTCCTAACTTCCTCCTTCTCCCCGACCACGGGGTGCAGGTCAGTGTGGCGCATGCAGCTCACCGCCTACCGAGCACCCGCTGGGGGTCAGAGCCTATACGGCACCTCGCTCTCCCAGGCCTCCCAGGCCTCACACCTTCCACAATGGAAACTGCTTTTTCTAAAACAGTTGTTGAGTGGAGGCCCAAACTGTGGGCTTCGAGGGCCCAGACGAAAGGTGGGAGGGGGGCCTTTGAATCAAGCCTTCAAAGGGGCCAGGCTTTTCTTTGAAGGCACAGTGAGCAAAGACTCAGAAGTAGGGACCAGGTGTCCGGTGGGCCAACAGACGGCCCCTGGCCTGCGCTCCTGTGCCCTGTTGCTGCACTCTGGCTGCCGGCGAGTGAAGGAGAGAGTGTCTGAGAGCTGTCTGGTGTCAGGCCTTTCTGAACTGTCACTTCCAGAAACTTTGGCCGGTAGAGCTGATTCTGTTCCACTTTTGCACCCATCTCTGATCTTTCAGCCTGGGAACAAGGCTTCACTACAGTTCCAAAGAAGGGGGTTCATCATCTGAGTGAGCTAAGTGAGCAATCATCTGGCACCCCACATTCTGTTTTTCTCGGGCTAGAATTCAGCCCAGGGCACTGGTGTTTTTTGAAGCTCTCCATAGTAATTCTGATGCTCCACTAGTGTTGAGAACCACCGCTCTGTGCTGCTGTATTTTTCCAGGGGTAAACTGAGGTCCAGAGCAAGTCGAGGTGATACGTTCAGTGGCGGAACCTGGACTTCTGCGCTGGCGTTCTTTCTGCTTGTGCACAAAAGCATGGTTTCCCGAGCCTCATGTGGGGTGGGTTCTGTCACCACTACCTTGCTGCCATGGGGTCTGTCCTGTTCCTGCTCCAGGCCCATTCTGATCCAAAATGACACCAAGGCAGTCACAGCTGCAAGGCCCTCATCTCATTAAAGACTCAAGGAGTGGGTGGGGCTGGGCCTGTGGTTCGTTACCATGGAGATGCCCCTCTGATGGTAGTGGGAGGGGAAAGCCAGTTCATCCTCCTTCCCTCTGAGTGTGCAGCTGCCATTTGCACAGCTTGTTGTCATTTGTAGACACTGGTCACTTGCACTGTCACAGCCTAGGGTCTTGCAGGAGATCGAATGGAGTCAGTTTTTTCAAATAATAAGTGGGCCAGGGAGAGAACGGCACCCACATAAGGAACATCGACTCAATGGCAGCCCTCTGCTAGGTGTTGTACGTTCATGAAATCAGTGATCCATGAGCAGGGGCTGTTTTGCCCCCCTGGGGGTATTTGGCAGTCTCTTGGGGCGTGTTTGGATGTCACATCTCTATGGGTGGATGCTACTGGGTTCTCTTGGACAGAAGCCAAGGTGCCGATAAACCTCCTACATACTGCCAGGGCACCGCCCCCACCCCACCCCCGCCCACTAACAAAGAATTTTTCAGCCCCAAATGCCAACAGTGGTGAGATTGAGACACCCCTGCACGCAATCCTCCTGGCATCCCTGGGAGGCGATGCTAGAATTGCCACCCGTTTTACAGAAACAGAGGAGACCCAGCCTCTAGCCCCAGTCCCAGGTCTGTCTGAGTACCAGGCCCAGGCCCAGTCTTCCTCTCTTGCCTCTGCCTTGCCTCTGGGGCAGTGGTGCTCTGGAGGGACAGAGGGATGTGGGGAGGAGGGGAGACGTGAGGGGTCTCTGTGCTCCTGGCCACTCACTGAAGTTTCGGCAGCAGTCAGGGATGTGAATCACGTCCCAGCTCTCACTCCATACTCTGGGTCCCTGTCTTGGGTGGACCTTTGGGCACTAGTTGAAGGGTAGACGGAACTACACTGTGGAGACAGAGTTCTAGAGCCAGAGCAGGTGCTGGGTCAGAAGGGGGGGAAGGGCCACGCTGCCCCTTTGGCTAAGCCCCTGGCTGCTCCATGCACACGAAAGCTGAGGTTTCTCTTGGTCTTCCTTGAAGTGGAGCTTTCCTTCTGGTGGGTGCTCATGGGCTCCTCACATTCTACCCATAAGCTGCCAAAAAGCCACAGCAGCCCACTCCCAAAAGGAGAAGCTGCCGGCCAAAGCTCCAGTTGGAGGGGAGCCTGCGCACGCCCAGAGGTGGGGACTTGGTGGGGACTTGCGGGCAGGGGATGGAGAGGAGAGCCACTGGACAGAATAAGCTCTCTGTGACCGTACCCTAAGTCTGGGCGTCACCAGCAAGGCCACACACGGTGGAAGGCCCATGTGAATAGTTTCCCTGTTTAATTATTCTTCCTCCAGACCATTTATAGAGGCAGTGGCCTAATGCTCACCCCAGTAGTCATCCTTCGTTTCTGTTCTGGGCTTTAAAGCTCTCTTACATCCTTGTGCTCCCCCCAGCCCCTCCTTAGTAAGAATCCCCTAGGTTGGTGTGGTTGTTATTCCCTTTCGGGATGGAGAGAGTGGGCTGGGAGAGGCTGAGTGAACTGTCCAGGCCCGCACAGCCAGTCAGAGGGCCTGGAGCCGGAGGTGGGGGGCTCAGTCCAGCACTCCCACCACGTGCGTGCGCCGTGTGGCCTCCCGCCTTCTCAGCAGTAGTGGAAGGACCTCTCAGCAGGAGGAGGGTGTGGTGGTGGTGAGCTGCTGAGGGTGCCCAGGTGCCTCCTGGCTCCCCAGCTAGGGGCCGGCATTAGGAAGGAGGAGGACCACCCACGTAGCCGGTCATTTACCCAATTGTGCTTTGTGGGATATTCAACCCAAGGAATGTGGCACCCCTGGCCGAGCGTAAGCGGAAGCCCAAGTTCTCCAAGGAGGAGCTGGACATTCTGGTCACCGAGGTGACCCACCACGAAGCTGTTCTCTTTGGGAGGGAGACCATGCGGCTATCCCATGCCGACAGGGACAAGATTTGGGAAGGCATAGCTCGGAAAATCACCTCTGTGAGCCAGGTCCCCCGCTCCATCAAGGACATTAAGCACAGATGGGATGACATGAAACGGAGGACCAAGGACAAGCTGGCCTTCATGCAGAAGTCCCTGTCGGGCCCTGGGGCCGGGGGCCGGGTCCCTACCATCACGCTCACTGCCCACGAGAGGGCCATCGAGTCGGCGCTGCTCTCAGCCCGTTCCGGGCACTGCTTCCCCAGGGCAGAACTGGATGGCACCGACAGCCCTTCGACCAGCTGTGAGTACCACCGCTGCCCCTCCCCCGGCTCCTCCTGCCGCTCCTTAGCCTCCTCCTTGGCAGGTTCCCATTCATTTGCCTTCTCCTTCTCTCCCTCTCTGTCTCTCCCATCTTCCCACTCTTCCCTCCTTGTCCCACTGTCTCCTCCACCCCTTTCCGTTCATTCATTCCAGAATGTTTCCTGAACACTGCGCCAGGAGTTGTGTATAAATTCTACACCGGCCTTGCTCTTGGGGAGTTCCGAGACTCGTGGGAATAGACAAACTTTAAGTAAATAATTGCACAAGGAAATTTGTAATGAAGGACTGAGGGACCAGCACAGGAAGTCCCAAGGGCTGAGTTCATAGGGGTGCGACCGATGCCATCTCTCGGGCCCTGGGCTCTGTGCTGGGCTCAATGCTCTGCTAGTCCCTGCCCGAAACTCAGGACAGTTTTGAACAAGGTGCCCTGCATGTTCATGTTGTATCTGGCCCTGCAAATGATGTAGCAGCCTGTCTGAGAGCACGCAGTGGTGGGACAGGCTCTCCACCAGGAGCTGGGGAAGGCTCCCCAGAGAGACAGCTGATCTGGGATGCACAGGGTGAGTAAGAGTTAACCAGGCCGGTGACTGTGTGGGGTGCAGAGGAGGGGAGGCGAGAGGAGCGCCTCCCAGGCAGAGAACAGCATGTACAAGGCCCCGCATCAGGAAGGCGCTTGGCACGTTCCAGGAACAGAGAGGAGCCAGGGAAGCCCAATGGAGCAGGCGAGGGGGAGGGGGCGCGGGAGGAAGCCAGCCAAGTCTTCAGGGCCCAGGCCACGGAAAGATCAGTTCCCTCTGTCTACTCCTAACGTCTTTATCTCTGTGTTATTTTCTGCTCTCTGTGCCATGCTGCCTTCTCCCACTTCTCTGTATTCTGCCTCTTGCTGCCTGCCCGAAGCCCTCTCTCTTCTCACTAGGTCCCCTCCCTGTGCGCATGAGCCTCATGTCGCCCTCTTCTCCCCAGGCACTTGTTTCCCTCTCACCCCTCTGCTTCCTGTGTCTCAGGACAGACTTTGATTCCAGGGGCTGGAGTGCCACAAGGGGCTGGGGTGCCACCAGGGGCTGGGGTGCCAGATCTCCTGGCCCAGCCTGATGTATTTCTAGCTAGGGCTCACCAGAAGGGGGAGCAGTCAAGGCCCTTCTGTGCTGGAGCTGCACACACTTCAGTTCTGCAGCTGCACACCCCCACCTCCACCCTCAACCCACAGTCCCAACTGGAGGCCATCTGGCTGCTGAGAACGGAGCAGGGCAGGAGGACTCCAGAGAAGCCGGCTGCTGGCCAGCTCCCGGGAAGGTGGTTCGCAAAGACCCAGCCTTCCCTTCCCGGGCCCCTTGCTGTTGGGATCTGCTAATTTCCTGCTTGGCTGGGGCCCTTGACAGGTGGTCACTCAGACTCAGATTTTTAGGACTGGGAAGGAACATGGAGACCATCTAATCTAACTACCTCAGTATCCAGATGAGGAGGCATCTGAGCTCCAGAAGCAGAGATGTCCCCAGAACCAGGACTCAAACCTGGCTCTGTGTATCACACTGTTTTGTTAAGTTTCAGGATAATTCCACCCTATTATGAGAAAAAGAAGGGGGCCCAGCACCCAGTGAAATCTGTTCCCTAAATTTGCCCCATTCACCCCTCATGCCAGAGCAAAGGTAATGAGGTTACCAAATGTGACCTGGGCTGGGCAGGGGGCCTGGGACCCTCCATAGCAGGCTGAGCCAGCCCTCCCTCTCCTTTCCTGCTGGTCGACCAGCTGTTACAGCACTTGGCCAGGGGCTTGGTGGAATGAGGCCCTGGAAGGGAGGGAGCAGCATCACCTCAGCCCTTTCCACTCCTTCCAACGTTGCCATGCCAGCCCCAACTCCTGGGGGATGGCTGCTGTCCCACCCAGAGAGGTGGAGAGGCACCAGGCTCCTCCTGTGCTGGCCCAAGGGAGACCCCAGGGCCCCTGGGAGGCATTCAGCTGGGGGCAAGATGAATCTGTCTGTCCTCCCATCACCTCCCCTGGAGTCGTCGTGAATTCACCCTCTTGAGGACAGATGTGCCTGTCCTTAGGGTCAGCTCGTATATGTCTCGTCCTGCCATGGGAAGCAGCTTACAACCTGATCACAAGAGAGCTGAGACCTGCGTGTGCAGGGGCCGGGCCTCTCCATGTGACCAGCCATCTCTGTAATGGTCCCTGTATGTCATCAGACTCTCCTGGGTAGGAGTGATGTGCCTGCCCATAAACCTGCCTTGAGAGGCCAGCACCCTCTGGGCTTATCTGTTCTGGTGCCATCCTTTGTCCCCCTTCTCCAGCTTGTCCATATCCCACACCCTCCTTCCCCCAGTGACTTAAAATTGCAGATTCTGGCAAGGCCACAAGGTGGCCCCAAGCAACTCAGAAATGGCCTCACAGAGGCTGGAGCTCAGAGCGGCATTGTAGTATCTTCGGCAAGTGTCCCTCTATCCCCTTTGCGTCCACTCTGTGTGGTCTCCTTAACAACCCTTCTAGGTGGGCCAGTGATTCAGGAGGTAAAATGAGGAGGGATTATCTTTGCTTTGCAGAAACCGAGTCACAGAGAGATGAAGGGGGCGATTGGACATGTCACTGACACTGGGGTCTCTCACACTACGCTGTTGCTGCTCCTGTGAAAGGAAGGAGACCTGGCCACTGCTCATACTCATGCCTCTCCTCAGGGGTGTCTGGCCCACACCCCTCAGGGATTTGAGGAGCAGGCGTTTCTCCATGGGTGGGCGGGCAGTGGACGTGTGCCAAGCTAGGCTGAGTGGTGACAGGGGAGGGAGATGGCAGCGTAATGTGGGTGATGGGGTGGATCCAAGCCCAGGGCTGCCCCCTTTCTTTCTGTTGTAATCGGTTGCCCTTCTTTGTTTCTATTCCCAAAGATGATGAAGATGAGGAGGCACCCGGGCCCTCGAGACAGGCTATGCGGGTGTCCCTGCAGCAGTCACTGGAAGAAGAGGCCTGCCTGGCCAGGCCCACCCTGCTCCGCTCCTCCTCCTCCTCAGACCAATCTGAGACAGTGGGTCCTAAGCCAGAGACCCTGCCCCGGCCCTCAGCCCAGGCCCAGGCCTCCTGCAGGACGCCCCGACGGCACCCGGGACCACCCAGCTCAGGCCTTGACTGGCAGCTCCTCCACGCCCATGCCCAGCAGACTGAGATGTTCCAGCAATTCTGCCAGGACCTGGTGACGGTGCACAGGGACATGGCCAGCAGCATGCACGCCATCAGCCAGACCATGGCCGAGCTGACCAGCCGCGTCGGTCAGATGTGCCAGACGCTGACAGAGATCCGGGATGGGGTTCAGGAACCTCAGCGGGGGCCAGATGGGGCAGCCCCCACAGGCTCTACATGCCAGGCCGAGGCTCCCCCACCAGAGCCCCCAGCACCAGCCCCTTCACGGACTACCAGGTCTCGGAAGAGAAAGCACAACTTCTAACCTGGCCAGTCTGCACTAAGAGGAAGAGAAATGGAGGAGGGCTGTCTGACCTTGAGACAGGGCCCAGTCTCATACCCAGGTCTGATGACCCTTGTAGGATTTTGGGGGGACTGACATCTCCATGCCGAGTGCAGTTCGGCTGCCCCGTGCTGTAACAGAGCATGTATTCAGCTCTACTGCCTCATCTCTGGCAGATGCTCAGGATGCAGGAGCAGCTCCCTGCTTGATGCTTCCTCCGCCTGGAGGGTAGCCTCCTGCTGGTCCGCGCCTCCTGGCAGCAGGCCTTGCAGGGGAGGGGGAAGCAAGCATGGGGAGCACCTGAATGGAACCCTGCTTTCTGTCCCCAGGGCTGCTGCATCAGCGCCCCAGGTCCTGATTCTGCTGCTTTGGAAGGGGGCCAGCCCCTTCAGGAGGAGTCCATCCTTACCTCCCCCAGGGGTCTGACCCCAGCAGGTAGCGCCCCTGCCTTGGCCTTCTGCTTGCCCTCCTGTGTGCGTGTGCTCAGCTGCTGTGCTTGCCTTTTGTGGAGAGGGGATGGCGTCGGAGGAAGGAGAAGACTGCCTAGTGTTCTTAGGAAGGGCACTGGGCACTTTCCCCTGCACTGGCAGGTGTGCGATCTTGTTGGGTTCTCAGGACACCTGAGAGGCAGCCAAGTCGGGTATTAGTATTCTCATGAGTGCCATCATCATCATCGCCATCTGCATTTCATAGATGACAAATGACACAGCAGTCAGTGACGGGTCCAGGACTGCAGGCCAGGTCTGTGGATTTTTCCAGCTCCTCTGTTGGAGGCCAGATTTGGAGTTGGGAGGGGTGCTGCTCCTTGCCCACCCCTGCCTCAGCTCTCCTGGGTATGAGTGGGAGGCGGCAGCAGCATTTAGGAGGTGAGCCTACCCACCCTACCCTGGCAAGAAGGCCAGTGGCTCTGGGGAGGCTGGGCCCAAGTCTTGGGATCCAGAAGGAAACCCTTCTTCTGGCTTTTAAAAGAACCCAAAGCCCAGAAGAGCTCCTGTTCATTCCAGGTTCCAGCATGCCTCGCCTCTGCTTGCTTGGGCTGCATATGCATTAGCTACACATATCTGTAGCTTCATGTTTCCTTTTGGAGTGTGGGGAGAGTGCCTGGTTCTTAGAGTTACAGAGGGACGTGACGGGTGGCAGATGCAAGCTTAGCTCTGACATGGGTGCAGCTCAGCTCTGTGTCCTCTTTGCTCCCTGGCCTCAGACTGACCCTGGCAGACACTCTCATGCCCCAGCCCTTCACCTTCTCACGCCTGCCCCCTAGAGCCCTAGTGGGGCTGGGAGGACTGCTGTACCCAGTGCCTGCCCGGCCATTCCTGGAGCGCTGCTTCTAAACCCAGACCAAGCTTTGTCCTTTGTAGGGACAGTGGAGGGCAACTGCATTGTCCCCATGGCCTTGGCTCCATTTCCCTCTTCTGTGGTTCTTTGGGGGTTTCTGCTCCCCCAGACTGAACACTCCCCTGTCCAACAGCCCGATGGCTTCATTATTGCCTGGCATTGCCCTGCCCTCCGATGCTGGAATCAAAGATTGCCTTCCCGAGTATTTTTGTTAAGATGGCAATAAAAAGAAATTGATCTCACACTTGGAACACACCCAGTCTCCAGGATCTTTCTTTGGTGTGTATTCTCTTTCTTGGCTTCCTGTGAAAAGCTCAAGGCCCCCAAAGCAGGGGTTAGATGACCGAAGGAAAGCATGCTGGCGAGCCGGGATCAAGTGCCCCTGGCATTTCCCGGATCCCATTGCTCTCAGATGCCCTGTATTCACAACCATGCGAGGCCCTTGGAGGAAAGGAAAGGACCCGAAGGGCTGGAAGAGACAAGCATCCACCTAGGAAACCATTCAACTGCATTTAATGCACATCAAAAGTGAGATGCTGCTGAATAAATTGTACTGTGTGATCCCCAAAAGTAAGTTAGCAGTCCTGGGGAAAATCACCATTTCTGGTAGGAGACCATCCAGAAGGGTCAGGTGCTGCCCATTTGCCATATACCCCAGACAGCACCCCAAGGCTTGAGCTTTTCTGGCTACCGCCGCACTGATCCAGGCATCTCTATCACAGGCAGGGCCCTGCCCGCCTAGATCTGAAGCTTCTCAAAGGAGTTGAAGTGGCTTCCTCTGGCTCCTCTTGGGGGGTCTTCTCAGCAGAGAGGGGGCCTCCTGACAGGTGCATTGCCTTGGCTTAGTGCCAGCCACATGGGGAGATTCTCCCCAGCAAGAAATCCCCAGGTACTAACCAAGGATACATCCCCTTTCTGGAAGGTTCCATTGGAATCTAGGTCATCCTTTGCTGTTCTTGGCCAAAAAGCATGGCCATGAAATCAAGATAATACAATTTCCAGGAGATGCAAAGATGGTGTGAAACCAGGCCTGGGGTCTTTCCCACCAAGGTCAAGGTGCTAAGCAGTGACTGATTGGCCTGTCCCTCTGGTCCTGAGGAGGGAAGGGGGCAAGTTGGAAGCAAAGGGGACAGAGAGATGAAAAGACCACTCACCTTTGGGTGGAAGAGATTTTAGTTTCTTTTTCTGGGCTTCAGTGGGGATTGTGGGGCTAGAACGTCAAAACAGGAAGGGGAAATGGGGCCAGTGGGTGGAAATGAACGGGCAGCCAGTTTCAGCTTAAGGTAGGAAAGGCTATTCTAAGAGTCTGAGGCTTCCAGTTATGCCAGGGGCCAGCTGGGTGACGTTTTGTCAGAGGCGGAGTGACCATCTGGTGGGTGGACGCATGATCCAAAGACCCTCCCAGCCCAGAGACGGAAGTGCGTGTGGAACTCCAGAACCCACCCTCTCCTTGGTCAGTCTTTTCCCATTTCTGCTTCCACGACCGGTGCAGCCTCCTTGCCATCAGAGGCATAGCCACTGAATGTCTGAGCCTGTCCCTTCCAGCACAATGGATGCCCTGTGGCTTTTTTCTCTCTGAAGTTAGAACTGGTCATCATTTCCTGATCCAGCTAGAAAATATGGTGCACTTGAGAAGTCATAGTGGGTTACGCCTGAGAAGTGTGGTCTTAGGGTCCTGTCCTGTCCCCAGAGTCCACAAGAAGGTCGGAATAAAAACAGTCCATTCTCATCCTGAAAGGTTCAGTCCAGAACATATCCCCACCACTACCACCCACCCCCTTGATAGCTTCTGAAATCCCCAACTCTGTGGCTTTGATTTGAAATGCTGTCAAATGCACTGTCAGTGATAGCACTGACATTGGCAGGACAGCCCGTGTTGGGCATTTTCCACTCCCCACCCAGCACACTCTGTGCCTTCTCTCCAACAGGGGAGGGACCTCTTCCGGGGAGGGCTCTTGCTCACCTGTGGCCATGGGATGAGACAGACGTGGGTCTTCATAAAGGGATTCTGTGTGGGGACAGAAGGGTTCTGAGAGTGGATCAGCCATTGGGTGATACTGTGAAACACCTAAAAGGGTGAGACCTCACTGAGGTCCAGTAATTGATGTTGAGACGTAGCTAGCTCCACCTCAGATATCATATAGCAAACCCATCTTCTCAGGGGAGTGGGTGGTTCTGATTCAGTAAGAGTTGTCATGTACATCATATTTCAAATGCCAAGTTTCAAAACAACCAAAGATGACCGGATGTGGAACAAATTCTTATCTTCTTTGAAGCTACTTTGTGATGGATACAAAGATTTGGGGTTCTCTTCCTAAATATTGATTCTCGTTGGGTAGGAAAACACCAGGAGGTAGCAAGGGAAATTGACCTGAATCCTTTGAAATGTTCTGACTTTAGAAGTCGCTCTTTAGGATAAATCTGTGATAGTTACATGTTCTTTATCTCTTTTTCTTTGAAAGTTGAGTGCCAGGGAAGAATTCCAGTCTTTAGAGCTTGATGGCTATTTACAAACTGGGAAAAAAAAAAAAAAAAAAAAAAGAAGACTGTATTCTTGCAGGTTATTCCCGTGAAGAAAAAGATGAATGGATGGTTTGCCTTCTGTACCTGGGAGTAGGAAAGTTTGGATCTACCTCAGTTCTGTTCTATGCTAACTGTAAGGCTGATAAATTCTGGGTGTCAAATCCAAGACTCATGTTAAATTGGGGATGAAAAAGTATTTTGCACACTCAGAAGACATCTCAGGTGTGGGGAAAAGGTGGACTCCTTGCAATTGGAGAGCTGAGATTGGGAAATATTAATCTGGAAAGTGTTCTCTGGGGCAGGGGTCCTCTTTTCTTTTCCCTGAATTATTTGTTAATAACAACATGACTGGGTGTCCCAGAGGTCACAGTATTGTCTTCACAGTTCAGGGGGACCCACGCTCTTGTCAGATGTTGACAAGAATACAGATGTGTTAAGGCTAAAATCCTGGACAAAAGCAAGATCTAGGGGTCCAAGCGCCATGAATGTTGCATGCCCAACCCCCTCCTGGGGGAGCTCATGACTGGTTTCTCTCAAATGGGTGAAGCAGCCAAAGCCAGTGTTCTCTTTCCCATCCTCTTGGGGTCTGGGCTGCAACCTGTTGCCACAGTGGATTGGCCCCTGGGCCTGCGTGGTTGCCCTGGTCATGGTGTCCTGCAAGGCTGAGCAGAGTAGAGAGCACAGATGGACTGTCCAGATGAGAAAGGGCAGCAGGTACTCGAAGCGGGCTGTGCCTGGGGCGCACCAGTGATGTGGTTGCAATGCTGTTGGCCGCATGAGGGCCCCACCGCCAGCCCACACTGGAGTTGGCGTCCGTGCACTCTGTTCCTTTTGCAGGGGAGTAGGAGTAACTAACAATTGCTTACTAAGGAAAACTTGGGAAGTGCAGAAACTTATAAAGAAGTGGATCTACCTGTAATGGATAATCACTGTTAAAACTTTGTATATTTCCTTCAGGTGGTTTACTGAGGCTTGTTTTTAAAGCATGATGGGAGCATAGAATAAATAGTTTTCGGGCCTATTGTTCACTCTGCCTTATATGAGGACCGTGTTCCATGTCATGAAGGATCCTTTGAAAACACTTTTCTCTAGAAGAGCAGCATTTCGTTATATGAATACACAGTGGTTTGTGCAATTATTTCTCTAGTATTAGACATTCAAATGTCTTTGCTTTTGCACTATCATAGATGATATTTAGGCAGTTAGTGGTATGCAGAGTTTGCATATTTGGCCTGCATGTTATTGTTCTTTTTAAAAATTTTTCCAAAGTTGTGACAAAATACACATAACATCAAATTTACCATTTCAACCCTTTTGAGCATACGGGTCTCTGGCATTAAGCACATTCTCATTGTTGCACCACCATCCCCACCATCCTTCCCCAGAACTTTTGCATCTTCCCCACCTGAAACTCCTTACACATTAAACATGAAGCCCCCATTACCGGCTCCCCCACCCCTGTTCCCTGGCCCCTGGCAACCACCATTCCACTTTCCATCCCTATGAATTCGACTCTTCACGTAAGTACTTCATATGAATGTGATCATACGGTGTTTCTTGGATGGTGACTGGCTTATTTCCCTCACCATGTGTCACCAAGGTTCACCCATGTAGCACATGTCAGAATTGCCTTCCTTTTTATGGTTGAAGAATGTCCATTGCGTCTCTACCACATTTTGTTGAATTCACCCACTGAAGGGCGCTTGGGTTGCTTCCACCTTGTGACTATTGTGAACACCACCACTATGATCACAGAGGTGCAAATCCTTCTCCGAGTCCCTATGGCCAGCTGGTTCCCAATGGTGGTGCCAGTTTATTCACCACCATTGGTGTAGAGACTCTTCCTCACACCTCAGCCAATACAGATGCTGTCACTTAAAAAAAAAAAAAAAAATCTGTGCCAATGGGACAATGTGCTACTTTGCATTTCTTATTACTGATGCTGAATATTTTTCACATGTTCATTATCTGTTTGGATGTTTTCTGTAAGTTATTGTCTTCCTGACTGCTCCAAATATAATTCTTTGGACTTTACCGGTTGGACAGACTTCAGTTTCTTCCCTGGCGTTTGAGACTAATCATCATAGCATAAGGAAAAAAAAGTTTATTTTTGGCTACAGATTTCTGAGACACTGGTATCGCCCAGAACCCTAAGACTCCCAATAATGTCCTCTTGCCCCTTTAATCTACACACCGCTGCCCCTCTGCAGATGTGGTGCCATCTCACCCTTTGGAGGTGAGTGAGGTGGCAGGTGGGCTGCGAGGGCCATCATTTCAGGGAGAAGGGGTGAGGGCCACAGATTCTGAGGGTGTGACAGAACTTTAAAGGTTTTCCGGGCACTGCGGAGAGGCCGCTTTAGGTGCCCGCATAGGAGCCGTGAGTTCTCACGGGGGAGTGTCGACCTCAAAGCCCCACCTCCGTCTTTTTAGCTGTGTAACCACAGGCAAGTCACTTAGCCTCTCTGAGCCTCAGTTTCCTCATCTTAAAGTAACTTAGATTGACCAGCAGTTGCCAACGTTTCCTTGCCTTTTTCTTCTGTCTCCCATGGACCCCCTATTTTTAAGGATTTTGATCATTAGCATATATTAGTCAGTCCCTTGGGCACCCTCGTCATGTGGGTTATTTTCGCTAGGGTTTGCGAGATACTGAAAACCATTCAAGACCCACCCTCACCACCATCAGAGGTCCCTGTGGTTAAAACTTAGTGGAAAGTAGATGATCCGTCAGTTTTCTGATCACCTTTCTATCCGGTGTTGAATCTTATACTCAGCAGAACCTGGGAGGCAGGCAGGGCCGGTGTCATTTCCAGTTTCAGAACATAGAGATTCTAAAAGGGTCAGAGACTTGCTCAAGGTCACACAAAATAGTGATGTTGAGACAGCAGACCAACTCTAGCTGGTGGTCCTTTCCTCGGTAGGGCAGCTGCCCTGTCGGCTTTCGCACAAGTCCACATGCCGGTGGACTTTTAACCCCTGTTGCTGGCCCCACGCTGTGCCCAGCACCAGCAGGCATTCTCAAGGAGTGACCCATGCATTCTCCCCTGTCCCCCTCCCCGCCTCCAGGTACGTGATCATCTCCCGGGAGGAGAGGGAGCAGAACCTGCTGGCGTTCCAGCACAGCGAGCACATCTACTTCCGGGCATGCCGGGACATCCGGCCCGGGGAGCGGCTGCGGGTCTGGTATAGCGAGGACTATATGAAGCGCCTGCACAGCATGTCCCAGGAAACCATCCATCGCAACCTGGCCAGAGGTGAGTGCCCACCCTCTAAGTGAGGGCCATGCCCGCTGCCACTGAGCCCCAAGGAAAGCCAGGCATGCTTCTCTAGAAGCATCCTAAGAAAACAGATGGGAAATACAGTACACTACCCATAGGGAGACCCAGAGGGCAAACAGATGGTCCAGCTCTGAGCAGCAGCTCTGGGCAGGGCCTTGGGTACCACTTATCCTCCATGAGAATTTGTCTCAGAAACCCTATTACATATAAATGTGTCATTACACATTTCAGAGTACCAGGGAGAGAGGCAAGTCCCCAAAGCCATGTCCATAAATTCAGTAAAGATGGATCCTATTTCCCCCTCAAACTGATGGAAAGATATTATAAATGGCCACTGCTGCAGTACTTGGTAACATTTACTAAGGACTTAATATGCACAAAGCTGGTGTTCTGTGGCACCCCATGAAGTCATGACAGCAGCAGCCCCCACCCTGTCTGTACCTGTGCTGAGGGAACTGGCTGGATAACACACATATAGAACGGTGTCTGCCTTGACCTCCATTGTAAGCCTTCCATCATAGACTGTTAGGCCTAATGACTCAGGCAGATGGTTATCCCCACCTTACAAATATAGAAGCTGAACATCAGGTAAATACAGCGACTCACCCAGGGTCATGTGGGGAGGCAGGGCAGAGCTGGGTTTCTAACTCACATCAGAGTCCAGGGTCTGAGCTCTAACCTATAATGTTATATGGTCCCCCAGACAAAACTGGGTTTTTTCCTGCTTCCTCCTGGTTTATTCCTGAAAGTCCAAATGCTGTGTTGTGAAAGGACAGTATCTATTTAGAACAAGAAGTTTGGAGGGTGGTGACCTTCAGTGAGGATGATGGCCTGGTGGGTGAGATGTCCATCCTGGCTCCGTTTAAATGAGTTATTTGAAAATGGCTTAAAATACTCCTAGTCCCTAGGCCTTTGCCTCTCTCCTCCACCCTCAACCTGGCCAGGGCACACTGGTGACTGCAGGTCCTTGGGACCTGCCTTTCCATGGGACCTGCCTTACACTGAAACCATACAGCCAAAGACCCAGAGTCCATTTGGCCCCAGGAAGCAAGGCTGTCCCCAGACCCCACTCATCATATCCCCGACCAACCTACTTCTTGGACATAGAGCTTCATATGCAATGTGAGTGGAGAAGGTGAGAAGGTGAGAAGGTAAGAAGGTGAGGGAGTGGCCCACTGAAATTAAGCTATTTTTAAAAACAAACCCAACAAAGCAGATTGTGGACAGCGGCTGACTGACTTGGTAAAAGGTATCTGGTGATTGGATGGGCAGTGAGAGGAGACCTGATAGACATACTCATCTCTTGTCCTCTTTGGATCCTGGGGCTGGGTGCTTGCTGATTTCGCCTGGGAAGGCCTGGTTCTATAATGAGATTGCCATGGTTTCCATTTGACATCTGGAGTTGCCTCATGCAAAAGCATCTGACACGTAGTGGGTGCTCAATCTTTGTTGACTGGATAAAAGAAGAAATGAATGAAGACAGCCAAGAAGTCTTCAAAAGAATCATATCACCAGAAGAAAAGGAAACGGAGAGAAGCCATATCCCAGGACACAGGTTCCATCCTTTGGCCGTAATCTTCTTGAATTCTTCTGGATTTGTAATGTCCTTCTCCCTGCCCCCAGAGTCTTCTTCAAAGCACTTCAAGCTGCATCATCCTCAGAGAGCCCTGAGACCCAAGGGGAATGCTCAGAGAAGGGAGTGAGCTTTCAGGCGTGATTCAAGGTAGCATGGCAGACAGACTTGACATGAAATACACCTATACATGTGAAGATACAGGAGGAGGGAGTGTCTATTTCTGGCTAGGCTGAGGACTAGGAAACAGGAAGGAAACAGGAAGCCACTGTGGGGCAGGGCGAGCACAGAAGGTGGGCTTGGTCCTAAAATCCTTGGGAGCAGTCTGGAGCTCAGTGGCTTTTACATGCAGTGTCTCTGTAGCCTGTAGCTTTGGCAGATGCTGGAAATGGGTAGTGGTATCTTAGATCTGCATTCCAGTCCTGTTCTGGAAGGGGGATCCCCCTCACTCAATCACTTAAGGTCTTATATGGAAGGGGGCTTCTTTGTAATTGGAGGCCAGAGCCCTGATAAAGGCCATTGCATGAATTATTAGTCCTACTTCCTGAAGAGAGTATAAATTATTTCTTTGTGGTTATCTTTTAAGAATAGGATGCACCTAATGCATATATTCAAAGAATTTATGTTATTTGATCTACTTTGAGTCATTGACTTACTTTTGTGGTGCTTCCCCCATGTTTTATGGAGGCTTTAGAATCAATTTCCTAATGCTTCAAGGTCTTTTTTGACTCATAGATTTTTCTAGAAGTCTTGAGTCCAGAGAGATCTCCTTGTCTCTGAGCAGAATAGCATGAGGAATCTCTGGTGATGAGTACTCTTGACCTCCAGACATCCTCGGGTACCTGCTGCCTGATTGGTCCACAAGAAAGTGAAAGGGTGGCCCTTTAGAGATTCTGAATGGGCAAGTGTCATATCTAATCTGTACAAACATGTTGCATTTTTTAAAAAAGTTCTGTTCATCTCCACCCTTTGTGCCCCTCAGCTGTTAGAGAAATGCAGGCTGTGGGGATTCACCTGGGTTTCAGGAGGCTGCAGATGATATCGTGCCCTAAGCATTCACGTGAAGACAGAAAAGGGGCACCCCATGTGGGCCAGGGCACAGCACTCCATGCCAGCTATGGGAAGACAAGGCTTGGTCACAGCGTGGACCACCTGGTTTGCACATGGAGATCCCCTGGTCTTCCCTCGGTGGCCAAGGGTGGCAAATGCAGCTAACAGAAGCCTAGTTACAACATATGAATAGGTTAAGTCCTTACCCAGGTCACATCTCCCAGGGCCCCTGACCTAGGAAGCCTCTAAGATTTCCTAACTCCACAGGCTGCTGTCAGGACCTCCTGAGGGTTCCCCCTTAGCATCTGTGCCCCTGGGCAGCACTCACACTTCTTTAGCAATTATGAAACTGTGTCAGCCATTTTAAAGAATCCAGCTAAAATGATTTATTGTTGGGGAGCTCACCAAGATATTTTAAATCACTTACATGATAAAAAGAAATAGAAAAGGAAACATTCTTTGCTGTGTCAGGTAAAGAAACAGCTGTGTTTTGAGCATGCTTCGGGTCCGTTGGTCTTTACCTCACGGGAGGTGGCTGTCTTGGAGCCCCAGCCGCCGAAGCTGTCCCTGTCTTGCATGTCCCTGTGCCTTAGTTGTCACACTTTCTTATGTACTCCTAGTTTCCCAATTACTGGGACAATTAGAAAGGAGAGCTGCTACAGGTGGACTGTGCCCTAAGTGGGCTGTGTGCGGGAGGAGGAAAGATGGGACTCAGTATTTCATGTGAACCTTTTACCAAGTCGAAGCAGCCATCTAATTGCTAGGACTGGACGAGCAGCCTGGAGGAGTGGGGCATCTGTCTGCACTTAGTTCTCAGGAATGTCACCACCCACCCATATGACCAAGTAAGAGGTCATCTTCTAGGGTAACAGGATGGCAAGAACCTTTGACAGAACTTCCAACTACCCTCCCCCATAGCATTCTCTCAACTAATAAATGTAGAACTTGTATATATAAGGCTCCATGGAAACTGTCTCTTTAAAAAGAGTTCCTCCTGCTTTTTTGGTGTCCTATGACCCCATGATCTACTGAGTGATCCACCTCTCCCTTTTTGTCACACATGCCCCGTGAGGCTAGACCCAGAGGGTTGCGTCTAGCGACTTCCTACATGGAGGCCTGCTTTGTTTTCTCCTGTTTCTCCACTTGGGGCTTTTCCCCATGTCCTCACACCCTGGTTTTCCTTCCTTAGGAGAGAAGCGGTTGCAGAGGGAGAAGGCTGAGCAGGCTCTGGATGACCCAGAGGACCTGAGGGGTCCCATTCATCTCCCTGTGTTGAGACAGGGCAAAAGTCCCTACAAGCGTGGCTTTGATGAGGGGGATGTGCACCCCCAGACCAAGAAGAAGAAAATTGACCTCATTTTCAAGGATGTGTTGGAGGCCTCACTGGAATCCGCAAAGGCGGAAGCCCACCAGCTGGCACTGAGCACTTCGCTGGTCATCAGGAAGGTCCCCAAATACCAGGGCGAAGCCTATGGTCGGTGTGCAATGACCGTGTCTCATGGCGTGCAGAATATCAGCCGGACCCAGGGGGAAGGGGACTGGAAGACCCCCCAGGGGACTGCTTCTATGGAGCCAGGCCCTTTGGAGGATGAAGAGGAGCCTTCATCATTCAAGGCCGACAGTCCTGCCGAGGCCTCCCTTGCATCTGACCTTCACGAGCTTCCCACCACCTCCTTTTGCCCTAATTGTATTCGCCTAAAGAAGAAGGTTCGAGAACTCCAGGCAGAACTAGACATGCTTAAGTCTGGGAAGCTTCCTGAGCCCCCCGTATTGCCAGCACAGGTACTGGAGCTCCCAGAGTTCTCAGACCCTGCAGGTAAGTTGGTGTGGATGAGATGTCAGACGGAAGAGCACATGGCAGGCCGTGTGAGAGTGGCCTAGCACTCTCTGCTGGAGCCACCTTTGGGGGAACCTGAGCTGTGTGACTCAAAGGTGAGCTCTGGCCACAGCCCGCACCCTCAGGTGCCTGCCTCTGACCGGTCACTTTGCAGCTCCAGTGGGTGCTTCCTGTCTTCCCCTGTATTCTCCTTGTCAATAAAGGACATTCGGCTGCAGAAGGGGTGTGTGCTGTGTTCTTGACCTGTTGCCTTTCTCTGGTGGTCCTAGTGGTGTCTGACCCCAAAGTCCAACTTCTAAAGTCAATCTTTCTGCCCAGTCCCAAGCAGGCTGTCCTGTCAGGGAGAGCTCCGAGCCTTCCCAAATTCAGTCCAGGAACTCAGCCTCATTCTTTTCTTCCTGACCTGCTGTTCCGCCACAGGGTCCCATCTCCCTGCCTGGGGTCTCAGAAGGACCTGGATCCCTGGCATTCAGCTGCATGCTTCTGACTGTTTCTGTGGCTGCCTGAATGTCTTAGAGCTGGGTGACAACGAGGAAGACTTTTCAGTACACAGCTGCAGCTGACTTAGAGTATTTACATAGCACTTTCTATTTTAACCACATCCCTTAGCTCAGAATGCGGTGTTTCAGATCATCAAAGCATGCATCCAAATTAAACTGTGTCCTGATCCTGAAATAATCCCGGGGCCACGCCAAAGCTGCCTCCATCTGAGGGTAGCATGCCACCCTGACCACGTTGGTGGTGGGACAATTGAGTCCAATGCTCTCTTACTTGGGGATGTTCGATGTGCTTCCTTCTCCCCTGGTTGTGCTGGTCAGTTGATACTGAACAGAGAAGTTCATTGACTGCCCACTAGTGGAGGGTGAGGACAGGAAGCCTGGAGCCTGGTAACCACCATGGATACTTCACAAAGAGGGAAATTGCAAATAGACAACGAGAGTGCTTTATAATTAAATTCTAGGCTGGGATTCAATCGTTGTAGGGATCGGCTTATGTTTCACATAGTGCGGCACCATCCCTTCGGGCGGTGTTTCCTGTTCACTTTAGAAAAGTCTGTTTCTTTCCCATTTGTCTTCCAGCCTCTGAGAGCATGGTCTCTGGCCCTGCCATCATGGAGGATGATGACCAGGAGGTTGACTCAGCAGATGAATCCGTGTCCAATGATATGATGACTGCCACCGATGAGCCCTCCAAGATGTCGTCTGCCACTGGGCGCCGAATCCGGCGCTTTAAGCAGGAGTGGCTGAAGAAGTTCTGGTTCCTGCGGTACTCCCCGACCCTCAACGAGATGTGGTGCCACGTCTGCCGCCAGTACACCGTGCAGTCCTCGCGCACCTCTGCATTCATCATCGGTTCCAAGCAATTCAAGATCCACACCATCAAACTGCACAGCCAGAGCAATCTGCACAAGAAGTGCCTGCAACTGTACAAGCTCCGCATGCACCCTGAGAAGACGGAGGAGATGTGTCGCAACATGACCCTGCTCTTCAACACCGCCTACCACCTGGCCCTCGAGGGCAGGCCCTACCTGGACTTCCGGCCCCTGGCTGAGCTCCTGAGGAAGTGCGAGCTCAAGGTGGTGGACCAGTACATGAACGAGGGAGACTGCCAGATCCTCATTCATCACATCGCCCGGGCATTGCGGGAAGACCTGGTGGAGCGCATCCGCCAGTCGCCTTGCCTCAGCATCATCCTGGATGGGCAGAGTGATGACCTGCTGGCTGACACGGTGGCTGTCTATGTCCAATACACCAGCAGTGATGGGCCCCCGGCCACAGAGTTCCTGTCCTTGCAGGAACTGGGGTTCTCTAGCACAGAGAGTTATCTCCAGGCACTTGATCGAGCCTTTTCTGCTCTGGGTATCCGGTTGCAGGATGAGAAGCCAACTGTTGGCTTGGGCATAGACGGGGCCAACATCACAGCCAGCCTGCGTGCCAGCATGTTCATGACGATCCGCAAGACGCTGCCCTGGCTGCTGTGCCTGCCCTTCATGGTGCACCGGCCCCACTTGGAAATCCTGGATGCCATCAGTGGGAAGGAGCTCCCCTGCCTGGAGGAGCTGGAGAACAACCTGAAGCAGCTGCTGAGTTTCTACCGGTACTCGCCTCGACTCATGTGCGAGCTGCGGTCCACGGCCTCCACCCTCTGTGAGGAGACGGAGTTCCTGGGGGACATCCGGGCCGTGAGGTGGATCATTGGTGAGCAGAATGTCCTCAATGCCCTCATCAAGGACTACCTGGAGGTGGTGGCCCACCTCAAGGACGTCAGCAGCCAGACCCAGCGGGCAGATGCCTCTGCCATTGCGCTGGCCTTGCTGCAGTTCCTCATGGACTACCAGTCCATCAAGCTCATCTACTTCCTTCTGGATGTGATCGCTGTGCTCTCACGCCTGGCCTACGTCTTCCAGGGCCAGTACCTCCTGGTGTCCCAGGTGGATGATAAGATCGAGGAGGCCATCCAGGAGATCAGCCGACTGGCTGATTGCCCAGGGGAATACCTGCAGGAGTTCGAGGAGAATTTCCGAGAGAGCTTCAATGGAATTGCGATGAAGAACCTCAGGGTGGCCGAAGCCAAGTTCCAGTCCATCAGGGAGAAGATCTGCCAGAAGACCCAAGTAATCCTGGCTCAGAGGTTCGATTCCCGCAGCCGGATTTTTGTGAAGGCCTGCCAGGTGTTTGACCTAGCCGCCTGGCCCAGGAACAGCGAGGAGCTCATGAGCTATGGCAAGGAGGATATGGTTCAGATATTCGATCACCTGGAAGCCATCCCAACATTTTCCAGGGATGTCTGTAGGGAGGGGCTGGACCCCCGGGGGAGTCTGTTAATGGAGTGGCGAGAACTTAAGGCTGATTACTATACCAAAAATGGCTTCAAAGACCTGATCGGCCACGTTTGCAAATACAAACAGAGGTTTCCACTCTTGAACAAGATCATCCAGGTCCTCAAGGTCCTCCCCACTTCCACTGCTTGCTGCGAGAAAGGCCGAAATGCCCTGCAGCGAGTTCGCAAAAACCACCGCTCCCGCCTAACCCTGCAGCAGCTCAGCGACCTGTTGACAATCGCGGTAAATGGCCCACCCATTGCCAACTTCGATGCCAAGCGAGCCCTGGACAGCTGGTTTGAGGAGAAGTCTGGCAACAGCTACTCTCTGTCTGCCGAGGTCCTCAGCAGGATGTCTGCACTGGAACAGAAGCCGGTGCTGCAGGCCGTGGACCACGGCTCAGAGTTTTACCCGGACATTTAGGGAGCCTGCGCCACAGTGGTCACTAAGCTGTTGAATATTTTTTAAATCTATACTCATAAGCTTTGATATATTATATAAATATATATTATATTATATATATATATAAAAAAAACCCACACTGAAAATTTTTTAAAAACCAAGGTAACGCATCTACCAGAAGCTACTGGGAGCTTTCAGAAAGGAATAATGTCAGAAACTGACTCTTGTCTCCAAAATTTGGCAGCTGCAACATCCGTGGCAACTCATTTTCACTCACAGAAGCATGTGCTGAGGCCACACGTGTTCCCACCTAACGGTCAGCCGACAACATAAGCTAAAATGACGGGTCTCTGCCATCACCTTTAGGTAGCTCATTTTGTTCACGTTTTTGTTTGGGGGGGTGGGGGGCTGGGGTTGGGGTTTATGTTCTTGCCTTTTCTTTTCTTGTTTGGTCTCTTGTATGACAGGGTTTCTCAGCCTTTTCGTTGACATGCTGGTCCAGCTGAATGCAATCTCTGATTTTGGAGAGGGGAGGCTGTGTGTCTGGATCGAGTGTTCTGACTTTCTCTCCCGCCTGACTTCAGCTTGAAAGGTTTTTGTTCATTTCCCAATGAGCATTTCTTCACTGTCTTAGAAACGTATGTCAGTCAAACTGTGACTCACCATCTCTGTTGCCAGCCCTGTCCCTGGGTTTTTGATTCCCTCCTTCCAGCCCCCCTGGATCCTAAAGATATTACCTGTAATACTGATGGCAAAATTGCCTGACAACCAAGCTTGAAACCCTGGGGAAGGGGGAGGGGGTGAACATTTTGCATTCCTGTTTTTATGTGGTGTGGGATAAAATAATCTTACTCCATTCAGATCCAGGGCTGTTGGAGGAAGGAAGAGCCAAGAAATCCAGACCCCAAAGGGCAGCGATTTACTGGCTAAAAACAAGTAAAATGAAAAATATGTATTTGATTTACATAAATTATTCATACTCTGTCTTTATAATCTTATAATGTGTTGGGGGTATGTTCTTTCGTTTAATAATCGGGAAATGCCTGTGGTAGTTCAGTAGCAGGAGGTGTCAATGCAAGTTGTGCCCTGGATTATGCAAATGAGAGTCGCTAGAGATTTAGTCCTTTTTCTGCAACAGGCTGATAACCAGCCCTACAGCCTGGCAGGAAGGTAGTGGGGGACTGAGTGATGCATCTATGCCTGTGAACGCTTCCGTTTTTGAACAGGGTAGAGATGTCCTAAGAGAAAGGAATAAGCAAGGGATAAAATAGGACTCTCAAGGCATCAGCCTACACACACACACACACACACACACACACACACAACCACAATATAAGCTTTAGAAATAGCCACTTGCCTACTCCCTGGGGCAAGTAGTGGTTTAAGCTAGAGGAGTGAGATCAATCCTCTCTCATTCATTTAACTACCAGTATACCTCGCAAGGGAGTTTTTTTTTTTTTTAAATGTGCATGATCTGTTAACTCCTGCTCATGTTTCCACACCTGATGGATACATATCTGATATGCAGAGATCCCCCATCGTGGGTGCAGGTCATGTTTGGAGGAGGGAGGAGGATCTGCATCGTCCGTGGTCAGAGAGCCATCCCTCTCAGTTGGCAGAGGGTGGGCAAACGATGCTGTCATCTGGCCACAGGCAGGCCCCAGCGTCCCCACCCCGAGTGGCTCCAACACTATAAAACTGTGGTGGCTTCCTTCCTCCTTGGTTCACTTTGTCTCTGAGGCCTCACCCATGCCACCATAGAGAACCATTGTGGAAATGTCATCAACACTGAACATGTCACTCCCCCTTCCTATCCTGCCAGTCCCTTCACCCCCGACAGGTCCCTCCTCCCACCCCCATGGTCTTGGTGCTAAGATAACTTTAGAATCATTGCTGCTAGTTGATAGCTTTTCATTATATAAATATATTATATATATTATATATTATTTTTGAAACTTTTTTTGTTTGTTTCAACAGTGATGTAGCATGTTAAAAAAAAAAAAAAACACAAAAAACAAAGCCTGGTTTTCTCTGACTGGGTCCCACTGCCAGGCCTCATATGCTGCCTTCTTCAACAAATCAATGCACCCTGCCTGGTGACATTCGACCCCTAGCCCCTTCCCCAGCCGCATGCACTTCCCCACCCTCCTCTGAAGGAGAGAGAAGGAACTAACAAGGAAAGACCTAGAGCTCTTTCTGAGGCTTTGAAATTCCCAGCCTCCTCCACTTCCCCACTTTAAGCTGAGGTCTCCTCCCCCTCTCCCACCCCCTCCCCCATCAGGATCAGTAACTGTGGTCAAGTGGGACACTGTGGCAAAGCACAAAGTTCCACCTTTCCCACCCCAGCTTCCTCTCCATCATCCACAGACTAAGATGGGTTGAAGGCAGAGGTGGCTGGCGAGGTGGCTGGCAAGGTGGGCCTGGGGGGTGGGGGACAGAAACAGCAGGTTGGGATCCTTTCTTCTAGCCAACAGATGCCTTACACCTTCTCTTTCCCAACTGCCACTCCTCCCCACCCGCTACATTGGGGCCCTCTATGGAGAGTCACCCCCCTAAGCCACTCATTTACGAACCAGGAAGAGAATATGTGCTTGAGCACCCAGTCAGGGCTGCAAATGTGTCCTCTCAAGAGACCATGGTCAAACTTAGCTCAATTTTTACGCAAGAGGAAAATTCCTGGGTCAATGCCAGTATCAACCCTGTACCTTCTGAGAGAGCTGGGAGCATGAGCTGCTGCTGGCAGCATGTGGCTACCTGGGGCCATCTGCTGAGCCAGGGTCCAGAACAGAAAGGACGAACTCTCTGGAGGGTCTTGAAGTTTGGCAAGTCGCCCCTCCAACTCTGGGTGCCAGGCCGTGTCAGACACCCTGAAGGCTACTTTGCCTTGGGACGGAGAGTAACCAGGGGATAATTGGGGTGACACACCACTCACACAGGAGCTTTTTTCAGCCTGGATGCTCCCAGGAGGTTCAGCACTTTTGTTGTGTGAATGGTGCATGTGGCTGCCCGTGATTCCTATAGCAGGCATTTCCCACTCTCTGCTTCTTCAGAAGGGCTCTTGAGTTGGTGGGATCCTCGGAGTCCAGTCTGGGGAAACACATGCTTGGCTGGCCTAACTTCCCTTTCATGGGTATGGAAGACTGGCTGGGCAGTCCTCAAGTCCCAAATGTGGTAGCTTCACCCCGGGCTCAGGAGTGACAACCATTGGCTTACAATAAAATGTTTGAGTCTCTGGGATTGAGACTTGTCCTAATTGGGCTGGCTGGTTCGTGGCTTTCTTTGGCTTCTGGAAGGCGTGAGAAGTGAGGTCAGGTTTGGGACCAATAGCCCCTGTGATGAGAACGGTGTGGGTCTCCTCAGTGGAGGAGAAAGACCCATTGCCATCTATAGAATCTGCAAAACCTGGGGCACCCCAGTCCTGTCTACAACTCTTGCTGTGTCAGAATTCCTAAGTTTTGATGGTCTGGTTGAATATGAGTACAGACATCTGACTGAAATGCCAGCTTTCTTTTTTCTTTTTTAAATGACAGATGGCACCATTCTGTAGTGCTGGGTGGACCCTTATTTCCTCATCCTTGCTGGAGAATGAAAACAGGCTCCAGCCCCAGGATCCTGGACAACTGGGTTCGGTGCTGGGCCCTGAATCCAGGGCAGGGGAGGTCTTGGCCCCAGCCCTTCCTACATGTTTTCATGTTGAGTTGTCTTGCTGAGCCCCCCTCCTCCCCTTGACTAGTTTCTGTTGACCCTTCAATTTGGAGGAAGGACCTTGTAATTGTTTAAGGTAAGGTTTAAATACCTCCCATGTGCTCAGAAGCGACACCAGGAAAGGAAAAAACAAAAACAAAAACAGGGAAAAGCATGTAGAGTGCTGTAAAGGATCATGGAGAGATTGAAGTGGACTGCAGACTGGGCCCGGCCTGGGCTGCGGGGCTGGAGTCACTTTATGGTGGTTGTTCACCCGGAACCTCCCTCATGGGGTCCAGGGGATGGCCTGGGTGTTGAAACAGAAGTTCCCTTCTGGGTTCCTCACCCTTCATTTTTCCTCCCACTCCCTCTAGGGGCAGGAATTCTGTATCTAGAGCTTGTTGAAGCTTACAGTCTGGGTTGATTTCCAAGCAGAATTCATTTTTTTTTCTTGGTCCTAACACCCAGTTTGGGTAGAAGGCTCCAGACTCATTGGACCTCACACCCCCTCCCTTTTTCAATTGGCAGGCCCTGCCAGGCCAGCCTGGGATAGCCCAAGCGGGGAGGGCAGGTGAGCTTGGGACAGTTCCATTCCAGATACCGGCCTCCTGGAGGTTGCACTGGGTCTTAGGCTCTCGTCTGGTCTTGAGGAGGGAAGATTATGTCAAGAGACATGCAGGGCGCTTTTTCTGCTTGGAGGAAGGCCCCTCTCTGCTCTCTGTTCTGGGCGCTTTAGCTGAGTGAGTGGAGCTGTGATATTTTATGAAGCCTTTGAGGCGATCTTTGTGTGTTAGCCAGAGGGAGAAAAAGTGCCCTTTGGGGAGGAAAATGGTACGGCCCTCCTCTTCCATCTGGCTCTCCCCCGACCCCAATCCCTTCGAATGGTATCGCCCTGGAAATACCTATGCAATCCAGTCTCCCTAGGAGAGTGCATAGAAGCAGGGGCATGTGCAGTGTATAAACAAATGCTACAGCGTATATATTGTATATATGGACATATGCAGTACGTATACACAGAGTAAGAGATTGAATCACATCTATATATCTATAAATAATATCCTATATATTTATACATTTCTATGTTTTAAATAGATATAAAAATAAAGTCTATAGAGAGCTGGGAGAGCAAGGGGAAAGCCTGTGTCGTGCAAAGAGGGAGGAGGCAGAGCCTTCACAGGGAGAGATGAGCGAGCTAAGGAGGCAGGGTTTGCTGGGAACGGGGCCTCCTACCCGGAGAGGTGGAGAGGAGAGGAACTGGGTCCCGGCCCTCTCTGTGCACTTTCTCTCCTTCACTACAGGCTTGGTCTGAGGTTGGAAGGAGATACTCACCCCCTGAGCTCCAGCTCAAACACCCCCTCCACCCGCCCCTGCAAGCCTATGGTTGGTGGTCACTGCTGCTTGGCAGTAGGATGTGATCACTGACCCACATTGTAGGGACCACTGCACAATTTCCTCCAAATACTCTGCCCCCAGGAATCAGCAGCATTGACGGCCATAGGAAAGATGCAAATTGGACCAAGAGTGGTCCAGGAAAGGTGCTGCCTGCCCCCCCTTGTGTGCTTGTACTGGCCCCTAGAGGCCAAACCTCCAAAGTACAGTGCCCTGGCCTCCCTCAACTTCTCCATCACTGTCTGCCAGGGCACTGGAGAAGTGAAGTGGGTGGCATGAGCATCGCCACCCTGTACTGCCCACTATCCAGAGGCTTTCTGGCCAGGGCAGGGGGCATCGGCTAACCAGGAAGGGTGGGAGAGAGATATCCGCACACTCATAAATTCAGTAGCAATTCAAGTTCAGATACAGGGCTTTGGCCCAGCCCACTTTGCACAGCTGCTGCTGCTGGCTGTACTCAGGACAATGCTCTTCCCTCTCCAGCATGGAGGCCCATTGACCCCTCACCTCACCGCCACTGTAACAGGCAGGTTTAGTTCACATACACTGTTCTGATTCTGTGACTCGAGGCAGAGGCTGAGCCGGATGCCCCATGACGGAGGGCTTTCGCAGCCCTGACGGGATCAGAAACCCATTTCACTTCCAGGTTTCTCTCTGTAGTTGCTTTTCCCTGGAGGTGGGGGAGGAGGGGCTGTGGGGTTGCAAATGAAGGGAGATGGAGGACAGCGGATGCGTCTTCTGTTCTCCAGACCAGCCTCTGCCTTTCGGCTCTCCCATCTCCAAGTCCCCTATGACCCCCTGTCCTGCTCTTCCCCACCATCCTACCAACGGACCTCAGTTTCCAGCAGACCCACCTCTATACCGGCAATCGGGGTGGATCTGTTCTGCCAGTGCCCACTCCCTTCCCTCCAAGTCTGCTTGGGTCTCTTTGAGCCACAGCTAGCTGCCAACCAGGTCTTGGAACACCCTCCAGGGCCTGGCTCAAGAGAGGCCAGGCCCTGCCCGAGCCTTCCTCCCTCTGTGGTGGATCAGACCACGGCCAGGGGATGGGCACCCCCGGGCACCAATCCCACAATGCACTGTACCTCAGAGAGAGCAGCCACAGGGCATCAAGGGCACCGGGCCCTCCTTCCGAGGACAGCCGGTCACAGCACTGCTCACAGAAAGACAAGGCCAGGCTGCCTGCGGCAGCCCTCGGTATTCACTTTGTCTCTCGGGAAGAGCCAGCAGTCTGATTCAGCCTTTTTCAGCCCCTGTCTCTCTCCTTCTCTCCACCCCCACGCGGCCGAACCATTTCATTTCAATCATAAAGGAAAAATGTAGTGGGGGTGGGGTGAAATACCTAGGAGTCTATTATCACATACATATTGATATGTTAATACTTTCTTTCTTAAAAAAGAAAAAAAACCTTGATGTTATTATTTTGCAGACTACGCTTTATAGTACCTGTGTGACGGGACCTAGAACACTGGATACAAATAGAGCTATGTTGGTTAATCATAGTATGTACGCGGAAACTTTCCTTTTGTCATATTATCCTTGTAATGTAAGGAGATTGTTAATAAAAGCATTTAAATTTACTGACCAAGGTCGAATCTCTGCCTGCTTGCCTCTGTCCCTGGCCTGTTTTCAGGGTGATTCAGAATGGGTCGCATCTCAAGGCCTCGGGAGTCAGCCTGGAAGCCTGTCTGCTGCTGGGTTAGAAGGAACTAGGAGAGGCCTTGAGCTGCTTCCTGCTGCTCTCGCTTTTCTTTCATTCAAGTCCATGTCCACCAGGTAACTTACATGCCTCATCTACTAGTCAGGCCAAGAAGAAGGTGTAACTGAAACCACTAAACATAAACCTACTTTCCTCCCACCCCAGTGCATTTATCCACAAGAATCTCTTGGAGGAAACACAGATCTATCACAGAGAAAAGGTTGCTCTAACTCTCCCTCCACTGCCTTCCATAGTCGAGTCTCCACTTACTGGCCAGGTCCCTGGGGAGGGGTCTTTCCCCAGTAGTTTGCTAATGGTGCTGGTGTGGGGTGGGTGATAAGTGATATTTTACCCAGATGGTTTTAGAAAGAAGATGGGCATAAATTTAGTGAAGACACAGATAAGTGTTTTTACTTTTTCCTCCCAAGTGCAAATCTCCACCCCCCCCCCCCCCCCTTCTGGCTTCCTTTCACTGGCCTTCCCTATCCCTTTCCTTAACCTCTGCCTTCTTGGCGCCTGCCATCCCCCTCCTGGCATGTGTCCCGTGCAGCCCCTGGAGGCCCCCACAATTGGTCTCTCAGAGGCTTCCTGTTGTGAAAGCTACCCCTTAATCCCCATGGGATGCTCCAGCTCTCTCCTTTTCCCAGAGGAGGAGTAGGGCAGGAAGGAGCAAAGTGGCACAGCCGTCCTGTCTAACCAGCCCAGGTGAACCAGGGTCAGCCCTGCCCCACTGCTGGCCATCTGGATCTGGCCCACATCTGCAGCCATATCTGGAATGTGCCCACGATTTCATCACTGGGAAGCAAGGAAAGGAAAGACCCTCCATCTGTGCTTGGGAAGTTGGTCTCCCTGAAGGAGGGCTTGGAGGGTGTGAGAAGGAGGTGAGGACTAGTCCGCACTTTTCCCTCCCTCTTCTCTCCAGCTGCTCCCTGCTTCCCTCTCTAAGGTTCAAAGAGCCAATTGCATTCACCTTGGAGAGAAACTTAGGAGAGGGGCTGGCTGCCTGAAGACTTGCAGGTTGCTATGTGACAATTTCTAGAGTGGTCCAGGTAGCATTTTGAAGCTACTGCCTTTGCATCTGTTACCTTTCTAAGAAAGAGCCTGGGCCCCTAGGTGAGAGCCTGGACTTCAGGGTTAGAGCTGTCAGATTCACATCCTCCCTCTGCCTCTTACAGGTAGTGAGATCTTGGACCAGTCCCCTACCTGAGCCTGTGTCTTCAGGGCTGTGCACAGAGCAGTGGTTACTACATGCTGACTCTCTCTCATTACCATCATTATTGTTACATCTTAGACCAGGATGAAGTAGGTGCTAGGAAGTGGTGGGAGTGCCTTCTTTTACCCAGAATTCCTGGGGCTCCCCTGGGTGAGGGGTTGCCTGTGACCTTTTCATACAGAGCCACCAACACTTATTCCGACAGCCAACATGGATGCCTCTGCCTGAACGGAGGTCACCTTTTCCTTCCTGGCCTGGGAAGGGATCCTCCGGCACCCACTGCTTCAATGGCTCGTCTCACCTGGCTCTGGAGGGGAAAGGGGCTGCACAGAGATTTCATTGGTTGGTTTTGGGCTGGAAAGACAGGTTTCTCCTTGCTTGTCCCAGATTTGTATCCCTGGGTTTCTGAAGTAAGATTTCTGCCATCACCCACTTGCCAATGGGTGGGAAGGGTAACCATGCTCCAGGCCAGGCTGCGTTGAGAGGAGACTACACCCAGCAGAGGACAAGCCACCACAGGGCCCTGATCACACAGTGGCCACAGCTAGACCTGTTTTCATGGTGATGTCTGGCTTCCAGCCTGCAAGACTGGCTTCCTCCCACCTTCTCCCAGGTGGGCTCCTGCCTCCATCTCTGGCTTGGGGAAGCTGCTGATGGTCCCATCACAAACCATCTGTGCTGGCTCACCTGCGGGAGAGGAAGGAGGGGAACACAGGGGCAGCCCCCCAACCCTCACACCAAGAAAATGCCCAACCCTCTAAACCCATCACAGCTACCTCCTGTGGCTCTCTCCTTACCAGTCATCTGCCCCAGGAGGGAGCCAGAGCAGATGCTAGGGATCCAAGCTCCTGCAATGGCAGTGCCTCCAATTGGCTCTAGAAAATCAGAAACTCTTGGGTGGAAAATTACCACCAGCTCCAAGAGCAATTAAGAAAATGAGAAGAGACTGACTCAGAGCCTCAGGTGACATTGCATATTGTCTGGAGGAGTGGGTGGCCATCAGCAAGGACTGTCAGAAGATGCCAGGGAGTATGACCACCATGGGGCAGGGAGGGCAGGGGCACACGCACGTGGGTTTACCGACCACCATGGGGCAGGGAGGGCAGGGGCACACGCACGTGGGTTTACCGTGAGATTGGAGGCCAAAAGATGTGTGAAAAGCACACTGCTGCCAGTCTAGATCACAGAATCACAAGATATTACATCTTAAATCTAGAAGGGACCTTAGTGATAATTGGGTCCAAATTCCTCTTACAGATGTGGAAACTGAGGCCAGAGGTAAGTGGCTTGCCCAAGGCAGTGGAATGGCCTGTGACACAGCCAAGCTGGGCTGCGGCTTCTCAGGTCCTAAATGCAGCGCTTGAGACTTTGTTTGTGTGCCAGAGCAGAGTTTATTTAAGGCAATTCAGTGGAAAGCCTTGTATAAAGTTATCAATGAACTCCTCTTCCCTCTCCCATTTCTCTTTTATATAAATCCATATTCTAAAATATTAGTTTTGGGCTCTGATGGGCCATATACATAGTTACCCATGAAACATAGTTTATATAATATTTAGCTATGCAGGATAAAGCCCACATCTCCTATTCTATTATGAAAATAAAAATTCTGAATTTTGCCCTGGCTGATGTGACTCAATGGATTGAGTGCCAGCCTGCAAACCAAAGGGTCACTGGTTCAATTCCCAGTCAGGGCACATGCCCAGGTTATGGGCCAGCTTCCCAGTGGGGGCCATGTGAGAGGCAAACACCCATTGATGTTTCTCTCCTTTTCTTTCTTCCTCCCTTCCCCTCTCTCTAAAGGTGGATAAATGAAATCTTTTTTTAAAAATCCTGAATTTTAAAATTCATCCTCTGCCCCTGGCTTAACGCCAGAGACTCTTCCTCCAGACACCAGGACTCAGTGGCCACTGGGAGGTCCTAGGTGACAGAACTCCAGGAGTCCCCTTGTCCTCACCCACCATCTGGAGTGTGGGGTTGAGGGGTTACCATTGGCTGTTGCACTGACTCTTCCAGAGTTTTTGTTTTGAGAATATTAGAGAAAGAGAAGTCTCTAGTTTCCAACCGATACTGATTTTTCTTCTCAACAGTGGGGTTAAAGCCCCTGGAGCACTCGCACCCCTACTTGCATGTGGCCCTTTGACCCAGTGCACAAGCAAGCCCATCAAGGTGTATGCGCACACAGTGCGATCGATGACCCAGCATTCCACCCACTCCTAGGTAGTTATCTCTGAGAATCCTGCACATGTGCACAAGGAGACACGCACAAGAATGTTCATAGCTGTCCTGTAATATCGAGAGAGAGAGAGAGAAGAAAACATCTAAATGTACATCAACAACCGAATGTGATTGTGGTACACCCATACAATGGAATATTATAAAGAAACCAAAATTAAATGAGCTAGAGCTACATGTATCTGCATGGATAAAGCTCAGATTTTTAACATGGAGCAAAAATTGTGCAATAAAATTTAAATAAAGTTTAAAGTGCTCAAAAATACTCGGTGCCCAGGATTTACGTATACATGCAGTAGAAGGATAAAGAAGTGCTTGGGGCGAGAAATCTCAAAATCAGGATGGCGGTCTCCTCAGTAACAGGCTAGAGGAACTTTGATGGTATTTGTCAAGTTTTATAAAACTTGGCAGTAGTTCATAATGTTTATCAAACTGTTGTTTCAGCATTTTATACGTCTAAAATGTTCACTGAAAAGAAGAAACCACCAGGCAGCTAACCCAGTTGGAAATTATTTATTTATCACTGAAAGGTTTTTGCTCCAAAGTGTGACACCAGACATATGACTACCATGTCTCATGCTTCTTTTTGTGCTTCGGTTCATAATTGCAAACAAACACACACACAGCATCGACGACAGGAAACACGGGTGGCAGAAACAAGTCACAGAGGCTGCACGCTGTCTGAGTGGTCCTCACCTCAATTTGGCTTGGGCTCCAGCCACCTGCCACCCAGAACTCTGAACATCCCTAAGCAATTGCCCATGAAGAACAGTTCTCCCTCCTTGCTCTCTACGTGGCATCATTTGGGGTGATTTGTCCCTCAACCCACACCAAGAGGCAGACCTCAAATTGAAATGGACAGACATGTGCAAGGTCTCGATCAATAGGCACTCGACAAATAGATATTGATTTGATGTAAGAAGTAGACTCACAGATTAATGCAAGCGGACTCCCAATTCTTTGTCCCCATCACCGTTCCTGTGAAAGAACCAGATTGCCTTGTGGGCCACAGCCCAGTCTGTGATGGCTTCTCGCTTTATTTGCACCTCTGCTTCATGCCCATCTTAGAAAATACTCCCTGGCAAAGTACAAGATGTTCCTTTCAAAAAGATTAGATGCGCTCATGCAGAGCCAATTACTCTACAAATTGCCACTGTTTCTTGTACAAGGTAAACTGATGCAAAGATTACCGAAGTTCTTTGATTTGTCTGTCTGATATCTCTGGGTAATATAGAATTCACTGAGACAAAGTTTGGGTGCCAAAGCACAGCAACAATATTCTCTTCTATTGTTAAGGACATTTCCACAAGCTACAAATTGTCGTTAGGTGAACAGTGATATTCAATGTCATGAATTTCTAGGCCAACTGAGATTTCCGACGCCTTTACCCTTGAAAAGTCAGCTAGGACTCTGACTTTTATGCCACTCGCAGTGTCCTCTTCTGTCTACTCCCCTGTTCATACTTTATTCATTAATTCATTCAACACATATTTGTTGAGGGCCCATGTGCCCACTTTATTCTAGGTGCTCAGAACACACCCGTGAACACAACAGACCAACATCCCTATAAAATCTATCTTGTTTCTCTTCATGCCTGCTAAGAGAGGTGACAGCTGACACCTATGATGTTCTGTGGTGGCATTGGACTCTTATTAGGGGCAACCTTTAATTTATTGATTCTGGAAAACTAAACCTCTGAGATCCAAAGAACTGAATGTCTCATGGTGGAATGACCGTGGGTGGAGTTGATGTTTCTTGATATTTCTGGGATCAGAGACCCTACCCAAACCACCTCAAACATCCTGTGGTGTAACTCTAAGCCAGGTGCTTAGATTCACAAGAAAGTGGAACATGTTTCCTGATTTTAAGTCTAGAATCCAGATTTTTCTAGATTGGAGTAGCTGATGTTACCCAGGAGAGAGTACAGCTTACATGGGGAATATTTTGTTCTCTTTTAGCCATGCCAACCAAAAAAGGGAGGGCAGAGTGGTGGGGAGGGTGTCTCAAAAACACGATAAAAGAAATCACTAACAAATGTTTGTGTTTTTTTTTTTTTTTTGCCTAAAAGAAACTTGGCAGGTGGTGGTCAACCTTAGCAATCAAGACTTCCAATGATCTGTAAGATTTTTCCCATTAAAGAGGGATTAGACACTTTTTTTGTTTCCCTGGAGGGGGTGTGGGGTAGAAGTTGTTTCTAATGCTTTTCTACTTCTGCAGAGAAAGGAAAAGTAATAACTAAGGGTGATGAGGCCCCTGCTCAGATTCTCAGGGAGAGGCCAAAAATGACTTGCCTTGCTGAAGGTTGAAGGATAGACCTTCCCCATCTCATCCAGGAATTCTCTTTTAGATCAGGAGTTGGGTGACACCAGAAGGTCCAGAGTTTGGACGTCGGTATTAAGGAGTCCAAATGCAGAATTCACAGTTCTGGAAATGCATGGGATGGCTCTGCACTTGCCAGGCATTGTGAGCCGCCAGCTTAAAGCTTAAAGCCGATCTGCCGGTGGCCTCAGAGTTTGGTTTTAGCCAGTGACCGCCCACAGCTTTTGAGTACTCTTTCGTTTATCACATCGTTCACACGGGCAGAGCTGCCAACGTCATCAGTCCTGCTCATCAGGTGGCCTACAAGAGAACTCAGGAGTCCGGCTCAGGGACAGATACTATACCCACTCCACAAGGCTCATAATTCGGTTACCCATGTGGACAGCTATTTGGAATAATAAGGTGGGAATCTGAGACCTAGCTGCTGGCTCTTTCCTGATTTTGTAGTGATAGGCCCTGAAAACAGAAGTGGGAGGCACGTCTATAAAAGTCTTTGTTTCCTACTTAAAGTCACCGTCTTTTCCCACCTCCACAGAGCCAGATGTAAAAGGCCAAATTAATATGTGCCCTTCCCCAACTAAATTCTTCCTTATGTGGCTGGACTGCTAAGAAGGGATGGGTCTGTCTCGGAGGGTCACTTTGGTGAAGCTGGTGGATGTGACAAGCAGTGCCCAGTGACTAATGGGGGGATCCCACCTGAATGTTGTCAAGAAAGTTCCCCCCCCCAAATATAATAGAAACTGATTTTGAGATAAAACAGGAAAGTGTTCAATAAAAAGTACAAATTCAATCCAAGAGCACGATCTGAAAAGCACAAATGAAAATATTAAGAATTAAGATAATTAAATTAAAAAAACACAGAAGCTTCCAAATTTCACACGGATGGCTGAGATGTCCAGACTTGGAACTGACTGCCCCAGGGTGTTGGGTCCCAGCAAGGACTGTGGAAACCTGCCTGGAGTGTTGTAGAAGGGATTTCTCCAGGTGCAGCACTCCAACCTCTGCATCCAGACTGGATGTGCTTGTTCAAAAGCCAGGCTCCTGGGGTGTGATTCGGTATGTCTGCAGGTGAGCCTGGGAATCTGCTGGTGATGTCTCCACACCCTAAGGCCTGAGGACTGCTGGGTTGCTGCTGCCTGGGCGCGGGAGCCCAAAACTTCATGCCGCCTGAGATTTCAGCCTGTCCTGACACGCTCTAATTCTATGAGTTGATCCAGAATACTTTTATTTTCTTTATCATTTTTTGAAATGCTCATTTTTAAAAAGCCACATTCTTTGCACCCATTACTCTTCAAATGCAGCTTTCTCTGCATCTGGACTGACCTCTCCCCACCCCCAGCCGCAAAACCTGCACAAGGGCTGTGTTTGGTAAGTGTCTCTTCAGTGACACAGATGAGCAAAATGCATTCCTCAGTGTGACCCAAACGTGCACACCCTGCCCTGCCTTGCCCTGCTGTGTCTTGCTCATGTTTTAGAAACGGGAGTATGATGAGAGGAGAGGATTGGGGTCCTGGCCTTTGCAAACGCATCTGTCTTCTGGGTGTCAGAATGAGGATGTGGCACAAAGAGAAGGTCGCAGAGGACAGCTGAGACTGAAGGGGCAGGGCTGTGCCCAAGAAGGGAGGTGGCCCTGGAAGCCGACTACAGGTGCAGCTGGTGCCACATGGCGATCTGTCGGCGTGGGTTTTTGAGCATCTCTTCCCAGTGGCTGCGCTCGGAGCCCGAGGCATGCAAGCCCAGGCTGCAGCAGCCCAGCACGCAGCTCGGCCCCTCCTCCTCCTGGCCCAGCACCTCCAGCTCCACGCTGGAAGCCTGCAGCAGGTCGTCGGGCAGCTCAAACATGATCATCTCATTCCACACGGGGTTGATCTTGTGCTTGGCTCGTTTCGTCTGCTTCTTCTTCAGCTTCCGAGCTTGGTGCTTTAAGGTCACCTTGACAGAGACATCTGGGGAGGGACATAGGAGAAAGAGACAGAGAAAAATGTCAAGAGTGAACTTCTGGGATGTGGCGAGGCCTAGGACAATGCTCTCTCCTAGGGATGGAGAGAAAGGGTCTCTGGCTCAAGATCTGCACTGAGACACCTTCTTTGTGTGCCCCACCCCCACCACGGGTCAGGTATTAATTCAATAATTATTAAATGCCCACTGTAAGCAGATACTGGTCTAGACATGGGAATACAGCAAAAGTTCCTGCCTAATGGAATGAATACTCTGGTATGGAAAACAGACAATGGCATCAAGGCTGGCCATTGGGTGGTCCATGATTACATCATGCTAGGGGACAGCCAGGGAACCACCCTTTGCCATTAGGCTCTCTCTAAGTGCCTGTATGTCCCACATCAAGCCAGGCCCAGGACAATGGCTCAGATGCCTTGCAGCTGGATTACAAACTCAGTCCAGAAAAACTAAGCCACCCGATGTCTTCACGCCCTTGGTTCTCTATCCAAGCATTTTTGTCTATTATTAGTCTCATAGGTCACCTGCCGGCTGGATGAGTTCTTCTCCTCTGCTCTGCTGTAAGTGTTACTTGAGGACTCTGACTTCATGTGGAGGGTGAGGACAGGCTGCCTTGGCCCCCACAGGGACTGCACTGAGAGAGCTTCGAGCCCCCCTGTGCAGAAATCTGTCTGCCCCTCCCCTCAGGGACACAGGTCACCAGGATAAGCCTCGGGACCCAATTTACGTTTCTTTAGTCAAAGTTCCCAAAGCTACTGTGAGAATAACTGTTTCTCTGCATTTATTGCTATAATTATCCCCATGGCGGGGGCAGTTTGTTATTTCAGCAGGTATTTGAGGGACGACATGCTGTGCTGTAAGTGTCCTGACAGGAGCTACTAAAACAGAGCAGGAGGCAAAGAACCGCCCAGAGTGGGTGAGGAAAAAGCAGTGGGTTCTGACTTTTGGCTCAGGAGTCGGGCAGCAAGGCCAATGCTTCTGATTTCATTCACCCATGAGGTTTTTTTCAAAGATTCTGAACACAGGGACACTTCTTTATTTGTATCCTGCTGTAAATATCTACTTATTTATATCTTGCCGTGAGCCCTCCGCTCCGGGTCCTGGTCCCACACAGCTAACCAGGGATGCTTTCTTGCTCTGGCAAGAGAACCTGCTCGACAACCCCCAACCTGGAGTCTGGGCTGAGGTATCCAGGAGGACAAACCAGGGCTTCCAGAACATTGAAGAGATGTTTATTTGGGTATATGGGGCATGGACACCCTAAGCTTCAGGCTGCCTCAGTCCAGGAGCCCACACACCTTCTGCCATCACCCACACTCAGCTGGTGTGGGGGTGGCAGGTTGGCAAAGGCTGAGAAGCGAGAAGAAACTGGGGTGGGTGTGGGGAGCACGGGGATGGCTTAGCTGAGACAGGAGAGGGGATCCTGGGTTTCTTGACAAGGTCTGGGTGACAAGGTCAGGGTCAAGTTTCCACTACAGCCCAGATACTCCACTCCATGGCTACAACCTGACCCTTGGCTTATATGACCAGGGGTTAGACCGGTTCTTCTCATGGTAGATTTCCAAGGTGAGGAGGCCCCGGTAGGTGTGAGCCTAACCTGGGCCCCAATGAGTGAGATTGGCCAAGGAGTACATGGATATGAACTTAAAGAAGAGAGTGTGCCCTTTAAAAATTAATTTGTGAGCTTGGGGTGGCAGCTTGTGACAGCTGAGGTCAACTCACAAATGTACTCATGTCCCACCTCCCTGCTCACCTGTCCCCGTTGTCTCCCAGGTACCTCCTCCCTCTGCACACATTCCCAGAGGCCAGAGGGGCCCTGGCTCCCTCCCCTCACACCTCACTCACCCTTCCCCAGGAGCTCCTTGGACTGGCTAGAGTGGAGGTTCTTGGCCTTGATCAGCACAACCAGGAGGCGGTTGGCAGCCGGGAGGTAGCTGATGGAGAGAAGAACCTCTCCAGTGCCGGCAGAGGGCTCCTGAAACAGGCGGGAGAGTGAAGAGACAGCTTCATTGAGGGTGGCTTCTGCCCCAGCACCTAAGGCTAAGACCGGGGTCACTGCTGGTACCCAGCTGGCACCCTAGAGACCATTTACCCATCAATGCTGGCTTCTCCGCCCTTTGCAGAAGGGAGGGGGGCGCACAACAATTCTATGTGGCACCTATTTCAATAAGAGTTGGTTTTGTTTGTCACAAAATGTGGTTTTCCTTATATTTGAATGCAACATATAAAACAGATCAAAGAGATACTGCTCAGGAGGTGGCAGGGGTCCCCTCTCGCCCTTCACTTGCCCCTGCCCCAAGCCCCTAGGGCATCTTTACAGAGCACTAGGGTTCTGGGGAGTACAGTTGGGGAACCACTGCTCTCACTGCTCAGGTTCCTGGGGCAGAGGGGAACTGTGGCTCATTACTCAGAAAAGATCATTCCTTCCGGCCCCCACAGTGCTGAGAGAGTCAATAATATCATGTATTAACGCTGAGCAGGGCCTTGCTTTGTCAACAGAATGGCCAGCTATGTCAACAGGAAGCCGGGCACACGGTGTTAGGTGACACACCAGAGACCGCAGGCAGTAACTGTGTGCGGCAAGAGGTGCGGAGCCCTCCGAGAGGCATCCTGCACATCTGTCCCATCTGCAGGTTTACAGAGTGTCTGCACTAAAATTCCCGTAAGAATTTGTTGGGAATGTCACAAATCCACTAAGCGACAAATGTGACCAAAAGAGCCACTACAGAAGGCGGAAAGTCTGTCACAGTCCGAAGGTAGTGTTAAGAGTAGGGAGTCTAGAACCAGACCATCTGGGTCTGAGTTCCAATTCTACCATTTGTTGGCTACGTGACCTCAGGCAAGTTACTTAACTTTCCCAAGCCTCTATTTCCTCATCTGTAAAATGGGAATAACATCAACCAATGGGGTGGTAGAAGTTAAATGACAATATTTAATGGCTTAGAACAGTGCCTGACGCACTAAGCACCGTGGAACTGTTTGCTCTATCACCATTAGTCATCAAGGAAGGACAATCACTACTTCTTGGGATGAATCGGGAACACCATTTCTGGGTGAATGGGGGCCAGCCTGGGCTCTGGGAGTGAAGCTGGACAGAAGAGCTGGCTGGCCCTCTGTCTTTCACGCAGGAACATCTTCAACGTGACCCTGACACCCAGCGAGCCGTAAGTAACTAGTGATATGACGAAATGATCTGGGAGGCTACTGGGAGCGTTGGCGAGGACATGAATTAGAGCAGCTGACATTAATCACACAGGCACTGTGTGCCGGCTGCAACTACGTTAGCTATCACCCTGGGCTGCGAACTCCATCCACAAAGCCGTGCCCGGCAGCTGGCACACAACTGACACATGATAAACATTTGTTAGAAAGAGGGGTGAGATGTCCCATTTAATCTTGGCGACAACCTGAAGAGCAATACTGACTTCATTCCCATTTGCGGCATAAGACCCTGATGCTCACTCAGGGCATGCCGCTGCTTGAGGTCATACGGCCACAGACCGCAGAGCGAGCCTTGAACAGGGGTCTGGCATGACAGCAAAGCCCAAGTCCTAACCCCAGTGCTCTTCAATGTCCTTGGAGTGTGCTGCATACTCTCACTTCAGGGAGGGGACTAAGGCCCAGGGATTTGTCCAGGTGCCAGGGTGTGGCAGCAGAGCTGGATGGGCACCAGCCTCCTGATTCAAGGGTACTTATTGGAGGTCTTCAGTTTGCCTGGACAGTAGCAGCAAGGTGAGCAGATTTCGGCGCTCCACTCTCCGCCAGACCAGGTGAAAGGAGCCCGGACATGTTAGCGTGTTAAGGGCTCGCCACCTTTGTGGAGGGTGCCAAGAGTCCCAGACAAGCCCAGCTGGTTGCACCACAGCCAGAGGGTTTAGCAGCATCTGCCCCTCGGCTCTGCTGCTTTAAGTGCCTGCCAGCAAAAATACAGGCATGCCACAGGAGATGCTGGGGGCTCGACTCCGGATCGCCATGATGGAGTGAGTATTGCAATAAAGCGAGTCGCAATCTTTTGCAGGTGGAGGGTCTTGCCTTCAATTTATAAAACCTGCAATATCAGTGGAGTACAATAAAGCAAAGCTGAATAAAACAAAGCATGTCTATAACTCTCTTTCTTCTTCATCTTCTCCCTGGTTTTTCCTGCCCCCCACCCCGCCCTGCCAATCTTTTTCTTAAGCTCTCAATGAATCATGCAAGCTGCCCTTGGAATGGGTCACTGTATGGTGCCTGGTGACGCACATGCCACTTTTGGCTGAGTATCTTCCGGTGAGAACTGGGGCACCGCTGGCACCTTTGTTAACCCATTCTGGTCTGCAGAGATGAAGGCTCCTCCTCATCCCCTGGGTCACACTGGCCTGCACCCTCCAGCTGAGATCAGGGACTTTCTCCTGCCACCTGAGTGCCACCTCCTACTTCTGACTCCAGGCTGCCCTCCAAGATCACTCACATTTGTGGGAAATAGGCCAGCGGTCCCAGTGGGTGCAGAACACATTTGTGCCACAGTGGCAACTACAACATGTGTGACAGTTATTAGAGTGGCTGAGCCATAGAGGCAGGGCTTTGTCTTACCTACTGCTGTGTCCTTAGCTCCTGGAACGGTGCCTGGTGCACCACAGAAATCCGGCCAGGTCTGTGTGGCATGAATGAAGGGTTTTTACTCTTCAGGGGGAAGGATAGAAGCAGCTTTGGTGCCTGGGACTTCTCCTCAGATAGGCTGAACTTCAGCCTATTAGGGGTGTCACCAAAGTCCCCAGGGCCCTGGCGTAGCCCCTCCATTTCTGGAGAAAGCTGGTTTACCAGATGAATAAACCAAAGTGTTCATTGTCCTTCCCAGGGCCCCCAGCTATGATTCCGCATGAATCCCACACCACGCATTAATTAGAGAGTGTGCTTGGGGACAGCCTAGTTCCAGCTGAGAGTGACTGTCACTGTTTACCAATTTTCTGAGCCTTGGAAAAAGAGAAAAATAAGGCAAGAAAGAGATTACAGCAAAAAGGGATGCAGGTGGGGAGTGAAAGTGGACCCCCGCTCCTGCAGGGTCCACCGGAAGAGGCGCCTGCTGCCGTCACCTCACGTAGTCAGGCACTTCCAGGGCATGGTGGTGAGGGAATGGCATGCGATTTACAGCGATTTATAGTGGGGCCAGCCTGGCCTCAAGGCAGAGCTTGCCATGACCCAGATGGGTGACCCTGCACGGGTGACTGAGCTACTCTAAGGCTCAGTCCCCTTGTCTGTGAATGGGGAGTCACAGCACCACCTGGTGCTCACCTCCCCGGCAGTGCCTGGCACACGGTAGGTACACAGGAAGTAGAAATGAATGTAAATGAGGATAATACTGCCGGCACCAGACCCAACACACTTTTAACATGATGGCACAGGAGGTCTTCGCATGGCAAGCTAGAAGCAAAACTAGACGCCAGGAACCCCAAATCCTGGGCTATGGGTCTGATCCGGCCCCCCACCCTGTTAAGACTCCAGCCTGCCTTACACACACACACACACACACACACACACACACACACACACACACACTCACTCACACACCTGAGCTGGGAGATTCTCTAAACCTTGTTCCATGCTCTACTGCCAGGTTTTACTTTTCCTGGACGGAGGTAGCCCTACCTTACTTGAAGTCTTCAGCTCCCCCCACTGGGTGGTCCCCAGAGGCACAGACACCCCATCCAGGCCGAGGCGAAGCTCCCCAGCCACACTGTGGCGGGAGAAGCGGTCACAGGTCCTCAGGGTCAGCGTCAGGGTCGCTGTGGGGAGCTCCTCCTCTGCCAGGGGGAGCGCCAGGCCTTCCTCCCAGGTGGTGTGCAGCTCCCGCTTCTTCAGCACTGTCTGGGCCTCCACACAGCCTGTCCTGTTGGCCACGCTGCCTTGGACGTAGCAGTCACAGCCTCCATCATGGTCACTGGTCACAGCTGCAGCCAGGGACAAAGCAACACCAACATGGAACTTCTTGAGAACCCAGAGAGGGGAGAAGCATGGCCCTGTCTGGAGATGCAGAAGCTGGCTTGAAAGTCTTAACCATGGGTGTGTGGACAAACCCCGGGGCTAACCTCCTTGGCCTTGTACACCTTTCAGAAAGAGCGAGAGATGACTCTCTTATCTGAGGGGGCCAGTGTCAACACAGGCTGGCTTCCTTGCAGCACAGGGACAAGACTTGGTGCTTCCCAGAGCCCTTCCACCTCAGGACTCTGAGGTTTCCCCAAGGTGCCAGGGCCCAGATGCTGCTGGTGACATTTATTTGTGTTGCTGGCACAAGTCGTTTGTTCTGTACTTTAGGTATTTGCCACACAACCACTTGTGGTGTGACTCGCTGGGCTGCCACCTCATGAATGTTGCTTTGTATTCTGAACCTTGGCGTTTTTGGTGCTCCACAGTGTGGACATTTTCACCTGCGGTGCTCGTGGGGCTGGTCCTGAATGCTGATGTGAGTTGTGGTAGCCTAGCTCCCAGGAAGAGGAGAACCAAGGCCATGAGTCCTGACAGAAGGAACTCCCCGAGGAGCTCCAAGGGCACTGGGTGGGGTCCCAGCTCTGGTACCAGTGAGTCGGAGTGATCTTAGACAAGTCACCTATCTTGCTAGACCTCAGTTCCCTAATCTGCAAAATGGGACCATTGTAAAGACCAAATATAAAAGAGTATACAAAAATGCTAAAAAAAAAAAAAAAAACCCTCTTTAAAAAATAAAAAGAAAAAGCAGTGTCTGAAAAAATTAAATTAAATGTGAAAGTCCAATTTTTCCTGCTCGTGGCTTCTGGGAGCCATGGAGTAGCCCTTGTTAGCCCTGATTCCTTTGCAAAGTCTTAGCTTCATTTGCTGATGGTAACGTAAATTGTCAGGGTAGAGAGGCCAGGGATGCCCTGACCCCTTCAGGAAGACTACCTGGTTTGAGGCATGCCGACCACTCAGAACGCCCTCTGTGTGCAGCACAAAGCCCTGTACAATGTCAAAGGTACCTATGGCAGAGAAGGCGAGCTGTTCACCAAAGCCCCACTTCCTTTTTTTTGCTGGGTACCTGCTGGGTCACATTTCCCAGCCTTCTTTGCAGTCAGTGGCCATGTGATTGAGTTCCAGCCCATGTAATATGAGCAAGAGGGATGCATACAATATGCAAGTAGTTTTTAAGGAACAGTTGCATCCTCTCCCCATTCTCCCCCTCCCTCCACCTGCTAGGCATAGATGATGAGGAGGCCTGAGAAGATTGTGAAGCCACAGATGGAAGGAGCCTGGTCCCTGAATCACCATTTGGAGGAAAGACGTCTGCCCACCAGGAATCTCCACTCGGACTGTTATATGAGAGAGAGAGAAAAACCCCTATGTGTCTGAGCATCACACGTTTCAGGATCTATTTGTTACAGAGTGTGAATCCAGCACCAGTCCCCCAGCTGCAGATGCTCCCATCACTCCTGCACAGCCCCTCCAGGGGAGACAAACACATGGAAGTCCCTTAAAGTCAACTGCAAGCATACCTTCCAAGTGCGTGACAAACAGTTCCGCTTTCTGCTGGTCATATTCCAGGCAGTAGTGGAGTTTGGGCGCTTGGTTCCAACTGGCGGCCTTCTCTGGGTTCCAGGCCTCCATGACACAGACATCCTCCACCACACCTGTTGAGAAGGTAAAGTCGTCACTGCCACCCATACTGGGGCCCTGCTTTCCAGGTCACACCTGTCCCATCTCTGCCATGTATGCCACTAACACAAACCCAAAGCTTCCTAGGCAGTTGCAAAATCATGGTGGAAGCCCCTGTGGCCCGGAGTCTTGCATTTCAAGAGACCATCAGAGCCCAGCGGTCAAGACACGAGCTGTTACAGAATAGTTATGTGACCTTGAACAAGTTACTTCATTTCTTGAAATCTCAGTTCCCTTATCTTTACAATGGAAATGACAATGGCTCTTTCTTCCTCGAGTTAACATGAGCATTAAATAAAATAAAGTGCTGAAAGTACTTAGCCCAATGCCTGGCCTATTGTGAGCTGTCAGTAAGAAAAACTGCCATAGCTCATGTGGTTTTGCCACCCCGTTTCATACAAACCATCCCCAACCCACCTCCAGCTCCGCCTCTCCCAGAGGCCAGTAGGCTACCCAGGAGTTCATGGCCACATAGATATGTCAAAGAATGAGCCAGGAGATGCTGGGGGCAAGGTCAAGGATAGTGGATTTGATTTTTTGTGCGTGTTCAATAAATACTTGCTGAATGAATGGACCGAACTTATCTTTAATTCAGAAGTTCCTAAAACCAGAAATACTTTTTGCTCTGCCCCTCACTTGAACAGGAGCCAAACATCTGGAAGATTCTCATTATTCAAATATAATACAAGAATTAAAGGATCCAGCAGCTGCCATAGACTCCACTTTAAGAAAATTGGAAATTAAAAAAAAATTGATTTTCAGAACTAATTTAGAGGGCAGAAATATAAAGGAGTATTTAATTTCCAAAATGGTTCATTATTGGGTTCCTACACGTAGTGAAAAATATCCCTGGTGCATCTGAACAAGGAACAGATGGGCCAGGAAGTGAGCAATGTGTAATGTGAGATACACACACACAGGGACCCGTGTGGCTTCCAAGGGCCAGCACCACAGGGACAACCACAGCCAGGCCAATGTCAGAAGGGGCTCGTCGGGCACCCAGAACTCTTCGCAGTCAGACCATGTCAGCTTCCAAAATCAAAACCAAACCAAAGCCAAACCACAGCCAGCACCACTTGGAGAAGCGGGAGTGGATTCAGCCTTAAGAATCAGGAATTTGAGCTGTACACCTGAAACCAACACAAAAAAAAAGTGGGAAAAACAAACCGAGTCTACAAAGGAGCTGATGAGGATCATTGCTTGTGGGAGCGGGCCACGTCCAGCCCCTCTGGGCGCAGCGTCTGATACACTGGGTACTCTCATCCCCTGTGCTCCCTCAGCTCTGGTCGGTGCCTGCTGAGTCAATCAACTCTTGGTAGACTTTTGTGGGAAAAGAACTTTGCTGTTGTCTTATGGATGTGGAGAGGAATGAGGAAGCATGAAAAGGAGAAGGCAAGCTAATGTGTTCCGAATTTTTCAAAGTTCCAGAGTCTGATCTGCGCTCCTGCTTTCTTTGTAAAGACTGTCCAGTCCTGGCTTCCAAGCCTTGAGAAACCTGGGACTCCAAGAAAAGGGAGCCCTTCATGGTTATGATTTTTTTTTAAAATCCTCACCTGAGGACATATTTTTTTCATTGCTTTTAAAGAGAGGAAGGGAGAGAGAGAAACATTGATGCAAGAGAGAAGCATCGATTGGTTGCTTCCCAAATGCACCCAGACTGGGGATCAAACCAGCAACCTAGGTATGTGCCCTGACTGGGAATCGAACCTGTAACCCTTCAGTTATGAGACAATGTTCTAAACAACTGAACCACATGGGCCAGGGCCATGAAAATGATTATAATTAGCACCCCAAGGGTCCTCAAGCAAATTGTTTCACAAGTTTTCAGCGGATGTAGTTTAAATCTATTTAAAATGTGGGCTGGCCAACCTGAAGGCTAGAAGCCAACCAGGATTCATTCATGCCGTAGGCGCTGTGTGAATTTGTTCTTGCAGAAATGCCAGGCTAATCGCTGTGGTTCTGAGCCAGGTGGGAGGGGCCCTTGTTGACCGGGCAGCATGGGGTACAGTTGGACCCAGTCCAGGACATGTGTCAGGAGTAGGGTCAATGTCAAAGCTGGTTATGCTGCTTCCTCTTTCCCTGTCTCCACTTCTGTCCCCAACCACAAGCAACACAATCCTAAATGACACAATCCATTCTCCCAGCTGCAGTTTTCACCTCCTTACAAAGGCCTGCATGCTCCTTCGAGGTAAAGACTGTCTCTGCTTCGTACCTCTGGCCCAGTGCCCAGCCCAGCACCGCCCACCTAAAGGAGCCACACTCTTGGTGTGGATGCTGATGAGGAGAATAGAAACATTAACAACAACAGCAATATATTCTGATGACATGGTGATGCCAGGCCCTGAGCTAAGCACTTCAGATGCATTATATTTTTAAGGATTGTATTTATTTACTTTTAGAGAGAGGGGAAGAGAAGGAGAAGGAGAGGGAGAGAAACATCAATATGGGAGAGAAACATCAATCAGTTTCCTGTTGCATGCCCCCAACTGGGGACCTGGCCCGCAGGCCAGGCATGTACCTTGACTGGGAATCAAACCGGTGACCTTTCAGTTTGTAGGCAAGCACTCAATCCATTGAGCCACACCAGCCAGGGCTATGTGCATTATTTTATTTACACTTTACAACAACTTTACCAAGCAGGTAATAGTATGAACCCACTTTACAGATGAGGAAACTGAAGCCCAAAGAAATGAACAACATCACCAAGGCCACACAAGTATGTCAGAGGGCAGAGAATTGAACTCATGACTCTGAACCCAGGGTTTTAATCACGACTCTTTATCCCCTCTTACTAGCTGTACACCTGACTTGAAAGAGACTCCCTATTTCCTGGTAAAAACCCAGGAGCCTTGGGGAGAAGCCGCATGGCAATATGGTAGCAGAAATAAAAGACAGTAATCCTGAGACCCTGTGCCCACCCGCCTGCCCTGTGTCAAAAGTCACAGACTCTGGAGCTGGCCATGCCCAGCATCCACACAGACACTGACAAGCCCCCAAGTGTTGCTCATGGGTGAGTGAGAGCAGGGGACCCCTACCATTCTGTGGAAGGATGAACAGCTCCTCTGTGACCTGCCTCTTAAGGCGGCTGTCCTTCGGGACCTGGGGGCTGGCAGATGCAGCCGGCTCCTCTGTGCTCCTCAGTGTGTAGTCCGCGTAGTTGATGACCTCCGGGGCCGTCACAGCTGGTCTGGGCCCATAGATGTCTGGGAACTTGAGAAGGGCTCGGGGCTGGACAGGCTCCGTGGATTTTTTAACGTTGAACTGCAAACAAACCACTCTGGTTAGTCTTCCAGAGGACCTCCTGCCTGTGTCCACCCACAGAGGGGAGGAACAATGACCTGACCCTTCCTGGGGGGCAGAGGGATGGCTGGGATTCCCTTCTGCTCTGAGGAGCATGACCTGGGGAGGAAAAACGTCACCCTCAAATCCACCTGAGTAACTTTCAGCAGGTCATTTCACCTCTCTGAGTTGTCATGTAGAGTGACAGGTGACTTCAAGGTTTGCTCCACTCCCACATTCTAAGGAGCTCCTTAAAAGTAGAATGGGGTGGGGGACACAGTTCTTTATTTGCAGGTGCAGGTGAGTTGAGGAGACAATCACAAACAAGAGAGTGAGTCACAGTTGTATTTGGCAGTTCAGGACCACAGTGCGGAAGCGGGCAACAGGCGGTCCATGAGAATGACCAATGGGGGAGCAGACAGCACATGCAGGGGGCAAAGCAGAGGAGTCTGAGAGGCTGGGGGGGGGGGCTTCAGGGAAGAGCCAGAGCCTGAGAGAGACCCTGAAGCAGGGGAGTGGAAGGTAGAGAGAGGGATGGGGAGGAAGTCTGAGCTCCTGACACACAGAGCCAAGAGCCCTGGAGGGAGACACACAGTGATGACTGATGTCCTGTCTTCATGTCCTCCACAAAGTGGCATCCACCTCCAGTATTTCATCTAAGCCTGCATTACATTTATTATCCTATTTCACAATGAGGAGATGGAGGGTGAAGGAAGTTCAAGGTCACACCACTGGCAAGTGGTAGATTATTGAGCCTTCAGGTATTTTGACTTAAAATTTGTGTCATTTTTCAGTGCCATGCAGCTGAATCTCAAACAAAAGAGTCTCTGCTTGTCTTGGATGCTGGACTACAAGTGGCATCGCAGCATCCTGGGGCTTGGGACCTGCTGCTCCCTCCTGTTCCTCAACATGAAAGTGCCCAGCTTTTCACAGGCTGCTGGACCACGCAGCCCCTTCTCAGAGTCATCATGTTCTGTCCCTTACGGGGCCCAGGCCTAAGGCTATTTGACTGTTTAGGGGACCGTTCTGGGTTTACGTTTGGTTTCATCCCAGCTCAATCATTCCAGGAAAGGGCCACGTTGATGAATTCCCAATTTGACCAAATTTGGCCAATTTTTCATTTTTAGTGGAGAAATACTTATCGAGCTCAGTTCTCAGTATGGTTGACCGGTGTTGCCGCAAGTCTCTCCAAAGCCTGGCTCCATGTGCCTCCCTGCTCAGTGGGCCTCACTCTGTGCCCCGCGTAACCTCTGAGCCACAGCACGAGGTTGGGCTTTCCTTGGGAGTCTGCCAATATTCATCCCTTCTCCCCTCTGCATTCCCTCCAGGTTTGGGGGGTTCCACCCCAGCCCCAGCTCCTGAGCAAGTGGGGGCTTCTCTTTGGTCTGATCCTGTCAGTTCTTGGCACTCTCCTGGGAATGCTTCTGGCCCAGGGGTTGGCACCTGTCCTGAGGAAGCCAGCCCAGACGGAATGAAAGGACACATTCCACGGTGGTGGAAAGAGATTTTCTCCTCTGCTGGACAGGAAGCGTGTGGCCCCACCTTCTGACTGCAAAAGTGAGTCAATCTTAGGACAAAGCTGAAGGTGTGGATAGCAGTGTGGAGAGACAGAAGGAAGCTGTGTCTCTGATGACAGTGTCATTTAGCCAATGACTCAACCAGGCCCGAAATCTCTCCTACCTCTACTCCTCAAGTTACGGGAGCAATATTATTTCTATTGTTTAAGCTGATTTGAATTGGGGTTTTGGGGACTTGCAGCCAAGCGCACCCCAAACTGATGCACTGCATTTTTAACAAGCATTGTGAGAGATCATGACCCGGGTGTAGAGAAATTCTGCCTAGGGTCAGGTACCACCCTCTCCTAACCCCAAACCTCTCTGCCTCCAGCCAAAGGCATCCTTATTTGCTGTCTATCCTTGGACCCCGTGCATTGATGACAGCCTTCAGTGGGGGGTGATGGATAGCCCTCGACCGGGCTGAGAGCAGTCTGATGACTGCTATGTGAGCCTCTTCAAGTAGTAAGAGCAGCAGCTGGTTACGGATCTCATTCTCTTGAGCAACTTTATTTATTGCATTTCAGAGCACTGGTTCTACCACACAAGTCAAATGCATCTATGCTTCCAGTTAAATAGCTTAAACTGCAGTACCCAAGAAGCAGAAAAAAGGTTTGGGAGTTAAGGGAGGGAGCCTGGGGAAGGAGCAGAGGTGGATAGAAAGAGCTCCTGGAGGAAGGGGCCAGCAGGGCAGCAGGCTCCTAGAGCTGGGCCTGCGCTCTAGCCTTACACAGTATGCAGTGGTGGCAGGATTTGGAAGTGGAGATTCTCTCTCTAAATGTCCCATGAGCTCAGGGAAGAGGGCCTGGAAGCATAAATGAAGGACGGGTCAGGGAATGTTCCCAGGCATTCAACAACCAGGAGGGTCCAGCTGTGCTCAGTATTGCAGGTGCAGAGATGGGAGAAACACTCTCAGATGGTTCCTCAGGCCCTCCAACGTGCCTCCTTGGATTCACCCTGTCCCATGTGTCTCTGGGGCCTTGGACTGCTTCCTCCTCCCCACCATGGCCAGCTCCGCATGGATTCCAACCAGCTTCAGCAGGGTACAGCCTCATTGTCCCGCCCATGTCCCTATGCTGGGGCTTCTCAGCAGCTGCTGAGGTATGAGAGAAGCAGGGACACTCTGTGTCCACCCTAGGGCCATCTAGATGTGTAAAGAGTTAAAACTCCTTGGTGGGTGGCAGGGAGGAGGGAGACTTGGCCACTTCAAGCTGGAAGCCAAACACTGAACTCTTTTTTGTTCCTCCTCACTACCCCTCCCAAAAGTGTCTTCAGAGGACTTTTGGAAGAGAACAGCTCAAGACCCAGCAGTTGCCCTTGACACCAACTGGTGGCCTGCTCAGGAACATGCCCTGTGGCTGCTTGCACCTTCCCTCCTCCCCCCACTCCCAGATCCCTTCATTGCTCTTCATGATGCAGAGCAGCTTTCCCCATAATCCAGGCTAAGACAAATGGCATCAGCGGAGGGAACATTTCATTTAATGAACAAATATTTATTGATCATTACTACAGGCCAGGTCCAATGCTAAATGTTAGGAACACTGAAGTGACAAGACAGATGCTATCTTTCCCTATGAGGCTTATGTTGGGGAAAAAGAAATTAATTATGAAATTAATGATCTGTCAACAAACACTTAACCTTACCAGAGATGTTGGGCAAGCCCTTTTCTGATATGATTAATTTTTTCACCTAAAGATCACTTATTGACTTGGGTTTTTACACTGGGGCAACCATCTTCAAGCATCACAGCACCCAGGAAGTTACAGGAAGGGGAGCTAGACGCGGCTCGAAAAGGGGACAGATGGCTTTGCCCCTTATACTTGAACTTTAAAAAAGGAGACAGGAGAGATGGACATAAAGTGTCCATATGATATCAGCCACAGGCCACTGCGGCTGGGGCCTGCAGCTAAGCATGGTGAAGCCCCTCAGAGGGGAAGCAGGCCAGGGAAGGGACACCCGCCACCCCTGTCACTCTGGGCTCTAACACTGGTAAGTGCACACACTAACATGTGTAAAGGAGTGTGAAATATAGCCTGGCCGTCAGTGCTCAGGCTCTAAAACAAGATAGCGTGGCTGCAGTCCTATCGCTTGCTACGAGATCTTGGGTCTGATCAATTAGTCTCTCAGTGCCCCCAGTTTCTTCACCTGTAAAACAAGGATGCTTACTCCAGGGAATGGGAAGCCTTTGGGAGCCATTGGGAATCTTTCTGGAAATTTCTAGTTCCACCTTAAAATTCATGTGACTGTTCGTATTTGACTCTATATGATTATTTTAGTATGAAAAGTTTCCCTTGTTTATTTTGTGACTTGGGATATTTCACAGGACATCAGCTGGCTCCACGGTCCCTCTGTTCGTTCCGCTGCCAACGAAATTTCCCCCAGTGGAGAGGCAGGACTCTCTCCGTGTGTTGGCCAATGCACAGTAAGTCAAGCTATAAGCTAATGGAGAGAAACTCATTTAGCCTCCGGGGAAGGAGCAACTCCTAGGAACTGAGTCTGAGTGGGAAAAGCCCTCTGTCCAAGTTTTCCTTCCAACCACGTAGATAACTCTTCCAGAGAGAATTTGGTGTGCAGCTGTAGAAACTCTAAACCAACCCAAAAACTTGATTCCGTCTGCCCTTGCCCTCTGCACAGCATCCTCACACACTGCTTGAGCCCTCAGAGCCAGCAGATCACTTGATAACAGCCTTGTATTAGTAGGGAAGGCCAACACTATGCAACAAACAATCCCCCAATCTCAGCATCTAAACACAATAAAAGTTGATTTCTCATAGTCCAAAAATAGTCTGATGGCTTTTCTCTAAACTTGGAGTCCCAGCCTCTTCTGCCTTGTGGTTCTGCCCACCTGTGCCCTGCACCGTTCAGACAAGAACTCACTGAATCTTCGTGATAACCCTATCAGGAAGTGCTACTACTATATCTCTCCCACAGTTCAGATGAGGACCCATGGCCGTCTTGTGAACAGTAGGGGCTGGATTCAAACCCAGGGGGACTCACTCCAAAGCCCTGTATTGACCCACTCCGCTGCGCCTCCAGCCCCTTTACCCACATCCTCACACTTCTAGTCACACTGTACCACTCCCCACATTTTTGCACCACTTAGACCGATGCCTGGGCCACTGCCCATCACCCTTTACTTTGCCCCTGCAAGCCCTTCAGACAGAGGAACAGGCTTACAAGCGCTGGTTCCCACATTTGATGTCCTAAGTTTCACCTGGGGAAATGTAAAATTCAGATTCCCAGAGTAACACCCCAAGGGGTTTGATTCAGAGGCCTTAGGTGGAGCCCGAGGAATCTGCATGCCTAAGAAGGTCCCCAGGGGGACTGTGATGTGGGTGCTCTCTGAAGCTCATGTCGGAATGCCTGTTGTGGGGGAGGCCCTGGAAATACAGGTAGGGTAGACATGGAAATGTCCTCGTGCATGGTAAGCTGCTCACACGCACAATCTCCCCATCTCTCAGCCAAGTCCTCTCTCTCAGCTCCCCACAAACATTTGCATGATGGATCTCCAGTTCCCCGGAGCTGCTGGGACCACGATCTCTACTTCTTGGCAGCTTATCTTCCAATCCACAGGGTTGGGTTCCAGGGGAGAGCATGTTTCAAGCTGCAAAGTTGAAATTCACTTTGAAGAAGCAGCTTATCTTCTGGTCCAGGTGCCAAGCAGTGTTTCCATGGCAGCGCAGCCACCACACCATCTTTTGTTATCCTTCCAACACTTCCTTTCCTGGTTATTACAAATCTGTGTCACAATCCCTTCTCAAATCCCCTTCCCTGGGGACTCGCCTCCTGCTAGCCTCTTTCCCCTCTGTAGTTATTTTAAAATCTAAAAAGCCTAATTTCTGGTTGACCCACCACACTCCGGCCCCCCAGTTGGTGCTTGTTGGTGGGTTAGCCCCGCTGCCAGTCGGGTAAGTGTGCCTCTCCCGACCAGGAAGGAATGAGACACAGCTGGGAATTGCAGCCAGCCCAGAGCAAACCCTTTCTCTGTGGGTAGTCATCCATCTGATCCTTTGTTCCTTGTGTATAAAACCTCTAAGATGCTGGTCACCCACAGAAACAACACTGTCCAGTCATTTTCCTCGTGGAGTGAGCATGGCCAGAAGAGTGGGGAGCAAAAAACTAGCAGGTTCAAAAAGGTAATTTCAGAGAGAAGTACTATCAAGACAGAGGCAGATGGGAATAGGGTGGGTGGAAGGAACAGTTGTGTCCACTAAGAATTTGAGGGCCAGGAAAGACTTTTTAACCTGAAATTTGCATGAAAAAATCCTATCTAGCATTAATTACGTGTTGGATACAGGTGTAACCCTCTTACCCGTAGGGCTCCATTTAAACTCACAGCCTCCTGAGGGAGGGACTACTGTTATCCCACTTTACAGAGGAGAACACTGAGGCACAGAGGACGTAAGTATGAAGTTGCACAGCTCACTGGACAGAGCTGGGCTTTGAACTGTGCATGTGACTGTGGGGCCCACAGGCTTTCCAGCTTGTCCATGCACTTCCCTGCCTGCGTGAGACCAAGGAAGCAAACTTCGCTGATCTGTCATCTTTCTAAGGTCTTGGGTGGATGTAAGGAAAAGGCTGCCTGGGCTGGGAGAATATGCCCCACCTGCACCCTCCTACCCCAGCCATCCATTCACTCATCCCATCAGTCATCGTTCGACACTGAGAAACTTGTATGTGATGGAGGCCCGGGAAGACACTGGTCACCACCCTCACACACTATACGGGTGGGGAGGAGTGGGCAGTGGGGGGGTTAGTATAATAACCGCTGTGATGGAGACCAGCAAAATACAAGACAGAGTGCGTGGGGACACATTGAACTTTGCCTGGGGAGGGTGTAAGGCGGGGCACATGTGGGGCAAGGAGATTTTAAGGAAGATTCAGAAGCTCCATCTTTTGGTAGGGTAAATAAATAAAAATAACCTAACTGTTTTCTTTACAAGAAGGAAATTAAGGCTCAGAAAGTCTGAAACTCATCCAAGGTCTCATAGCTAATGCATGACAGCTCTGGCCTCGGGAACCGAGTTCATCGCAAAGCCGGTGCTGCTCACCACACACTCAGTTCCCTGGGGGCTTCGTCTCTGGGTACCAACCGCGAACAGGTAAAAATGGAAAAGTCCAGGTCATTGTTTCTGATTTGCCAGCAGGGGCCCCATCATTAGACTGATGACTCCATTCTTACCCTATCCAGCTGTCTGGGTTTTTTTAATGAGCTGCCCGGATGTTTGGGCATCAGCTTTGTTCCTGCTGTCCATTCTGAATCTGGGTTTGACCTTCTTTGTGCAGAAAATGGGTTTCATCTGTGACGTGAGCAAGACGTCAACGTTATATGGTAACCTCATTAACGGTCATCATGAGCATGTTTCAAAGCTGGAATTTTTTTAAAGGTCACAGAAAACCCCTTTGAAGAGCAATCTGGGGCTCAGACAGAGCCCTCCCACACCATCCGCCCCATCCTTGTTCTCCCATCTCCAGCCACCGTAGCAGGGCTGTTGGCAACGGACTGGACTCAGAGCAAAGCCTCCCAGGCAGCCTTTAACTTGCACACTTCCTACTTGCTCCCCTGACCCCGCTGGGCTGGCTTACTTGGGCCTTAAACATCTTTCTGTTAAATTGAATCCATACATCTGAGGGAGATCTCAGCCCCGCATCTTCAATACCTCTGTCAGAGGGAACACACCCATTTAATATTGATCTCCGTCTTAGCCAACAGTGTCTATTTGAATACTTTAAACATGTTTTCTCAGTTCCTCATTTGTGGGGGCTATGTTTGCCATGTGGAAAAGTCATTTCAGTACTAACGGCTGAAATATCTGGTTATATGCCAGTTTCCTTGACGTTGAATTCAGGATCTCCTTCCAGAGCATCTATAGATTTTTTTGATTCTATGATGCTTGGCTAATTGACGAAACCATCGACATAGGCAACATCCACTTTTGTAGACACTTGGAAAGCATATAAATTTCTAACCTAGCAGTTTAAAAAACAGCCATGTTGAAAAGTGTGGACTTAAAAACAGTACAATGACTATTTCATTCCATTCTTCTTATATTTTGGTTTCAAACCAAAATCCTCCAGTTACGCAACCTCAGAAATCGGCACACACTTGTTGGTAACTATGTATCCACCCACCCTACAGACCACGGAAGACATATAAGGAAAGCTCTGCCCTCAGGAAGTTTACCATCAGTGATCGGCATCATCCCATCAACCAGAAATATGAAATGCTTATGCTGCAACTTTCCTACCCTGTGTCCATGGCAGACATTACTAATCGATTAATGCATTTTTTTCCTGCTGTGCTCTGAGAGAGCCTGTCCAGCTTAGGGCTCTAGGAAGCCACTACCAATTAATAAGAATTAATAAGCAATGCTCTTCCTGATGCATACTGATAAAAAATAAATAAGCATAGAAGGTAGTCTTAAAAGGCCAAATGTCTGTACTGTGTGCTACAGAAGACTTAATAAGAAGGAGCTCTTCATCATCAATGAGATCAGAGCAGGCTTCGTGGAGGAGGGGGTTCAGCCCAACATTCAAAGATAACTATGGAAAGTTGAGCAGGAGGTACCTCAGATGGAGAGAATGACAGCAGCGTGGGTACAGGGGATGCACTCGGGCCATCGTGAATCTGGCAAACCAGTTGAAGAGAGAGGTTGGAGAGTTTGGAGAAATGAATTTGCAAAGGAGTGGTGAGGCCAGGCCATGAATGACCTCAAATGCCCAGCAAACAATTTTCATTCTGTCTTACAATAGAGACTTGACAGCTCCTGAATAGGAGAACGACACGAGCAGGTGCATGCAGGAGGGACTGGAGTGGAGGGAAGCGGAGGTGAGAAGACCAGCCAGAGACGTAGCGGGAGTAATCCAGGTGGGAGGAAGTGAGGGACCAGGCCAGGAAATGCCTGTCCAGATGAAAAAGGGAAAGCAGCAATGCCCGACACTGCTCAAAGAAGGATTTGACGGTGCTCAGGGGTGGAGCGCTGCGTAGGGGGAAGGAGGAATAAGAGAGAGCTGCGTAAAAAAAAAAAGTACTTCTATTATCACCTCTCAGATCTCCTTTTGCAATAAAGCATAATCCCTGAGTGTCACTGGATGTCTACCGCCACAGCGATGCCTGGATAACAGACTGGGTCTCCTGCGTGACTTTCGTGAGTGGTCAGCAAGGAGGTTTCAGGGGACGGCCCCTAAGGGGCTGCTTCTAGCGTTCTCCTCCCAGCTGTCATTTGGGCAGACTCAAAGCCGGTGAGTGCCACCCACAGATGTAGCTGTTCCTTCTTTTAAACGGGGTGCAAACCTATTGGATTTCCCCTCTGCACCACCTGAGCCAACATTTCAACAGTGTACAAATGTCATAAAAATGCAATGTGATCATGGAAGGTCAGTAATATCAGAGTATTTGGTTCCAAGTTACTATAAATGTTAAATATTTTTTCCTCAGCTCCTTTCAAGCTTTTTGACATGAGAATAATGATTGAACCTTCTAATCAGCATGTGTGTGTGTTTGGCAAGCAGGTATCAAAAGCTACGAGATGTGCCGAGCCCCATGCCCGAGGCTGGATCAAACCTGGGAAAACGGTAGCAGCTTTAAAACCATCGAACCTTGTGCAAACAGTGGGCTTTGTTATTGTTGGCCCTGACCTTTGCCAATGTGTGCATACTCTCTCTGACGCACAGAGTGTGCGTTTATGATTATTAGCGAAGGGTTTATAATAAGCTAACACTGACTGTCCTATCAATAAGGGTTTTGGAGGAGCAGATGGCACCTTCAAAGTGGGTGACTGTGGGAAGTTGCATGAAGCAGAGGGTTAAGTAAAACAGCAGGAATGGAGAGTAGCCTGGGGCCAGGAGTAGCTGGGCCCTCTTCACACCCCTAATAGGGGTGGGTTTGGGTGGGTGTCAGGGGAGGGGAGGAGGACATAGCAGGTAGCTGTGGATGCAAAGGCCCTACCTGGATTGTCTGATTTAATCCCTACAGCAATTCAGTGAGGACAAGGACAGACAGTGAGCCAGACGCACACTGAAACTGGAACCCAAAGCCCAGGCACTTCCTCTCCTCCACTCGTCTAGCACGTAAGGTCAAATCATGCGATAGTAGTTGTTCTGATGGCAACTTAATTATTAAAACTATTTGGTAATCCAATAACCATTTTATATGCTGCTGCAATTAGTGCAGCCTCCCAAAGGCCACCTCTAGGAGTCACAGGAGATGGTTTCTTCCCAGTGTTGGCAGCAGCCAGAGTCACATCTTGTTCTCTGTTCCTGCGGAGGCCAAGGGCCCTGATGTGCCTCCACTGGGGACAGTCTGTGCATTGTGGACATTGCCTGGGTTTCAGGCCTCGACCCAGGGACTGAAAATGCACTGGTGGTGTCCACCCCACTTTCCAGACACTAAGCCATGGGGAAAGCCAGGCTCGCAGCAAGCGCCCTACCTGGGCCTCCCGTGGGCATCAGAGGTTGCAGGTTCAAGGGGCTCCTGCTTCAAAGTCTCATGTTTCCCTAAAGAAGGAATTCCAGAGACACTATGTGGCACCTGACCGCTGCCTTTACCAGCTGATGACTCATCTTAATAACACCAAGTCCATCAATTAATTGTTCACTCTAACATTTTGCCGTCGCCCCCACTACTGCCTGCCTCATGAGAGAACTAAAAGATGGTTCTTGCACTTTCACCCTGGTGGGCACATTGTCCTCAGGGCACCCAGGGCCACAGCTGGCTGACTGAACCCTCACAGCTGTTCTTCCATGCAAAAGAGCCTCCGGACCAGGGGGCCTTCCGTGCTCTCTCCCCGTTCTTCACTTTGCAACTTTCCCGATTCCATCCCCTGGCCTGTCATGTCGACAACACCTTCTCAGAGTCCACAGCCCCCTTCCCTTCTGTCCCTTCCCCAACATCAATGGTGAAAGCACTGCATTGGGTGGACCCCGTTACCCCGTGATCCTGCCTCCAGCAGTCCTGTGCTTTTATTGACTGTGACTTGAAACCGGTGACATCATCTTCTCTGAGTGTTCCCTGTTTCACGCATGGCTACCACCATCCAGTTGGGTAAGTGAAAAACTCAGGTGTTACTCCTAACTCCTCCTTCTTCCTGAAGCCCACACCCAACGCAAAGGCAAAGCCAGTCGATTTATTTCCTAAACATCTCCCCAAACCACTGCCACTATCAGGGTGGCTTAAGTCTCCGTAGCCTCTCTCTCCACTTCTGCCCCCTGGTTTCCTTACTACCACTCTTCCCACACCCAAAAGGGTCTTTTCACAACCCAACTCTGACCCTGTCACATCTTGCTTAAGACCTTCCAGTAGCTTTCCCTACTCTTTGGACAAAGACTCAGGTACCTAGGGTGGCCCCCAGGCTCTGTGTGGCTCTGCCCTGGCCTGCCTACCTCACTTATCACCCCCTCCTGTGCCCTCTGAGCTCTACTCACTTTGACCTTCTTTCAGGCCCTCCTGATACTTCTTTCCACAGGGCCTTTGCACATGCCCTGTGCCTAGAAGATTTGGAGCCCTCATCCCCAACACCTTGACCTGGTAAACACCATTAACTATATGCCACAGAGCTGTGTAAGGCAGTCAATTTGGGGTTTGGGAAGAAAGTAACAGAATTTTATTTTATAATTTGTTTTTATCATATTGGTTTTAGAAGGTCCATTTTGTGAATGCTTTATGATGTACATAATATATTGGTAGAGTTATATGTATAAAATACATGTACATATAAACTATATAAGCATATTTGTATGTTACAAAGAACTATACATGGGTACATGCCCATGATTTTTTTTTTGCCTCCCTTACACACCTATCATAGTCATAGATTAATGTTCATTTGTATGACTGTGTGAGGACATCTCTACCCCTAGGATGTCAGTTGCAGCAGGCCAGGGACGTTGTCCGCCTGGCCCCTTCTGTGTGCTCGTGCCAACTCCATGCCTTGCACATAGTAGGTGATCAATAAGTAAGTTTTGCATGAATGAATATTCAAGAAGTGGAATGTTTATGGTCCTCTTCCCACACTGACACAAACCTTTCCTTTCTAACATACGGGATACCTCTAATAAGCTCTCTTTTTCCAACACAGTGAGCACAGAGTCCAGTTATTGCCTTAGCAAAGGATAGATAAAGTGACTCAGAGGCACCTAAAATACACTCCGACTGTAGCTGGGCGCTGAGCATGCTGGGTGCCTTTGAAAGTGTGGTCTTTAACATTGCGTTAGCATTACGTTAAAGAACCTTATTATGACCATCTCCGTTTCATCGATGAGAAATGTGGGGTTCGCAGTGGTCAAGAGCACTCAGCTAGGAAGTGGGGAGGCTGAATTCAAATTCACGGTTGGGTTCTAAGTCTAATTTGCTTCCTATTGTATCTCGGTAGCTCGATCATAAAATGAGCATTTTTATTTTAAGAGACAATTTCCTCTTTTGAGTGGTCTCAGAAAACAAGATTGTTATTACCTAGAACTAATTCTTGTAGGTATCCAAAACCAAATTCAAGTGTTCCACGCCATGGTTATGGATCTCACGTTCATCCCTTCCCTTTTTGGCTTTGTCTCTGTGAGTTTTGTTTGGAGGTTGTTGTGCAAAGGATGATGGTCATGTTGCCACCTAAAAGACCCATTCCACTTGCGTGGTAAGACATGGGCTCATCAGATGACACATTCGCAAGGAATGTGCCAAAAAAGCCCTCCAGATCATACTGATGTTTTCCTATGGAGTTTCGTCTCCTACCGTGTCATCACTGCCTTCACTGTGTGTCCCTCTGATAGCCTTGCCCTTTCTCCTGTGCGCAGTGACTTGCTGGAGATGAGAATGCATTTGCAGACGGTTGGGGTGCACTGTGAGAAGGAAGGAGAACTGAGCTTCGAGCTCACTGAAGTTATTCCACACGCTCATCAGCTCTTTCCACCAACTCTCCTAGTTGCCCGACCAAATGGCTTTCCCCAGCCTTACTTTCATCTTCAAATGCCATCCTCTCCAAATCGTTATTCTTCATTCTATTTGAAAAGCAAAGTCTTTACCACCCTGCCTCAATAGCCTACCTCTCCCTCATTATGTCATTCTTAGCAGGAAGTCCCAGACTGGGTGGTTTATAATGCTTTTCCGAGTCACACATGGTCTTTGGGTAATAGCTCACTGGCCTTGCAGCAGAAGAGAGCCATCTCCAGTGTTAGCTAAGAGAAGGGAGGTTCAAAAGGAGGGAAGTGATGGAAAGTGTAGCTACCACCCTCCAAGCTTGTCTCGATTCCTTGTTGTCACTACAGATAGGCACAGAGATTCTTCAGTGAGCTTGGTGCCTTCCCCTGCGTTTCTGTCCTTGTGATTTTTATTCTGGCTGCAAGCCTGGGCAGTGGCCCCATAAATGCCCCCCACCCCATTCATCCATCCATTCCATTCACTGATTCCTGCTGTCATTCAACATTTCTCCTCCTCTTGCTAGCTGCCAAGCTCAATTTTCCTAGTGAGAAAAAGCATGTCTTGGACTTAATAAGTGGAAGGCAGGGCAGTCAATGAAATATGTCAAAATACCCCAGGGTCTATGCCTGATGCACTAAAACTCAATTTCACAGAATTCCCATAGGATGTCCTTCCCCTTTCTCTTATTCATATTCATGTATACGACTACCCCTCATTATCTGGCTCTCATCTGTTCATGGAAATGTCTTGGCTAATGAATTTCAGAGAGCAGTCACTGGTACTCTAGTATTTTAAATAGGAAAAACTATAATGCACTCCAAGTCCACTCCCACACCCCAATCAGCTTCCCAAAATATCACTGTATATCACTGAACACCCCAAAACGCCATGTAAAAATCTCCCAGGGACTTTTAATAATATAAATCAATTAAAATACCTTTCACTTAACTAGCACTCAAGGAACTCCTTAGTCAGAAGGTCAGAGTGTGTGTGCAGACAATGGACACCGTGGGGGGGCGGGGTCAAGGCTCCTCCCAGTATCTCACTGACCTGGTAACATCAGCCCATGAGGAAACAATACTGAAGGGATATAGTAAATATCACCTCAATTGCACCCGGGGTTGCAGGGCCCCCAGGTATCTGGGTGAGGCAGACTGGGACTCACCAGAGGCTAAGCTTAGGGAGAACAAAGTGAGGAAGCTGACAGTGATAACATGCAATGTATTTAAAGGATGAAGCAGCAGGTGCAAATCCGCTAGGAGAACAGGGGGGCCAGGACTGCCGCACACTCCACTCCCCTCCTGAGACGCATGAACGGGGAGGAGCACCTGCGTGGACTCACGGTGATGGGCAGTCAACACAGAGAGCAAATGGTGGGTAAAAACTTGCCAGGTACCAATGAATATTTTTAAAAAATGAGAGTTAGGATTTTTTTTAAATTTAGAAGCTTAGAAAATACCACAATGAAATACCATTTCACATCCAATAGGATGGCTTAATAAAAAGAAAAAAGAAAACTAACAACCTCTGGCAAGGACGGGAGAAACTGAACCCTCCGGCACTGGGGGTGGGAATGCAAGGTGGTGCAGCCACCACGGAGAGCGGTCTGGCAGCTCCTCAAAGGGTTACGCGCAGACTAACCGTGGGGCCCAGCTAGTGCACTCCCAGGCATCTGCTTGAAAGAACTAAAAGCAGGTAAACAAATACTTGGGTAGGAATATACACAGCAGCACTATCCATGACAACCAACAGATAGAATCAACCCAAGTGTCCATCAACGAATGAATGGATAAGCAAAATGAAGTCAGTACACCCAATGGGTATCATTCAGCTATAAAAAAAAAAAAGTTAATACCTACTACAATATGGATGAACGTTGGAAAACATGCTAAGTGAAAAAAGCCAGATGCAAAAGGTTACATATTTTATATCTACAATAAAATGAAATGTCCAGAATTGGCAAATGCAGCAGACAGAAAACAGATTGGCGGCTGCAGGGGCCTGGGGAGGAGCGGGACACAGAGAGCCTGCCTAGTGTGCACGGAGGTGTCTTCAGGGGTGACAGAAACGGTTTAGACCTCAATGGAGGTGGTGGGTGCACTGCAGTGTGGCTGCACTCAGTGTCACTGATTTGTGCATTTTAAAATAGTTAATTTTATGTGTGTTTTACCTCAGTTTTTAAAAAAGCTTTGAAAATAGCAGTAACTTTAATATTGTCAGCACATAGGTCGGCGTCCCTCATGTGTGCATGTTATGTGCCGTTGAACTGGCTCTGACTCCTAGAGACCTGATGAATGGGTGACGGCCACACTGTCCTGCCCTCAACAGCCCCGCTCAGCTCCTACAGACTTGTGTCCAGGCTTTCTTTATGGAGCCAATCCATCTCGTATTTGGTCTTCGGTTTTTCCTGTTGCCTTCTATTTTTCCCAACATTATTATCTTTCCCTAAGAATCCTGCCTTCTTATGATGTGCCTGAACACAGGCATTAATAAATGTTTGATACGTGAACTTGTCCATGGTCTACAATGCCCTGCTTGCAGAGGCCCCTTCAGCCTCATCATAACACCGGCTCCCCCTTGCTCTCTGCTCTTCAGGCACACTGGCCTCTCCCTAGACACTCCTAAGTGCTGGGCTTTATCCTGCCACAGGACCTTTGCACGGACCAATTCCTCTCTCTGGAGTCCCTCCCACTCCATCCCACTGACCTGGTTAACTTTCCCTCCAATTCCAGCTGTCAGCTTGTCTGTCACTCTCCCCAGGAAGACCCTCCCTGACCTCCTCCTTGGGTCAGTTCCATCTATTTTTTGGTTGTTAGTTTTGTCTTTCTAAAAGATTTTTTTATTTATTTTTAGAGAGGGTGAAAAGAGAAAGAAAGAGAGGAAGAAACATTGATGTGTTGAGAGATATGAGAAATCCATCAACTGGTTGCCTCTCACATGTTCCCAATTGGGGACATGGCCCATGACACAGGCATGTGCCCTGACTGGGAATCGAACCAGTGACCTTCCAGTTTGCAGGCCAGCACTCAATCCATGGAGCCGCACCAGCCAGGGCATCCACCTTACTCTCACAGCAGCAGAATTCCCCCATCAGGTCACTTCCACCATCACACAGTTGCATTCTCTGTGCTCTTCTGTGAACTCTGGCTGCCCCCACAACTCCATAGGTTTGTAAATAAACATACTCAATAAACATGCCTGAGGGTAGAAGGGGGAAGGAGAAATAGATTGACCTTTTTCATCTGTTTTCCTTAAGATTTCTATAAACATTCTTTCTTTTTTTTTTTTTACCCTCACCCAAGGGCATGCTCATTGATTTTAGAGAAGGGAAGGGAGGAAGAGAAACATCGATGTGAGGGAAGCATTGATTGGTTGCCTCTTGTAGGTGCCCTGGCTGAGGACCAAACCCACAACCTAGGCACATGCCCTGATTGGAAATTGCACCTGCGACCTTTTGTTTTTTTGGACAACATTCCAACTGACTTAGCCACCCAGGCCAGGCAAATCTATAAACATTATTTCTTTTGGAATTGGCTATGGGAGCCCTTTGAATGAACATGCAGGTTGATTATGACAGAAACATGGAGAATCCCTTAGTTCTTAAAACCTGTCTCTATGAAGCTATTGTCCACCCTCCAAGCAGGGTTTCCTGAAGCTTGTGAGCAGGAAATAAGCATTGGAGGTAGTGAACACAGTACCACTGCAGTGGACATGGGGGATAGACTGTTACGGGTGATTGGGGGATTGCGGGTCAAACAGCGCAGCCGGTGCAGGGGTCATCTCTGTTTACCATGACCTTTCCTGCTGGTCTCAGACCCTGGATGCTCAGCTGCCCTTTACTTGCTTCCTCTGTCTTCTGGGTGTGCTGCTTCCGCTCCCTCCTGGCCTCTTCCTTTCCTTCTGGTGTTACCTTAACCCCCCTTTGATTTCTCTCTCCGGTGTGTCTCCCATCACGGTCCAAAAGCCTCGCTACTCCTTCCTGCACCACAGGTACTTGATGGCACCTCGGGGAGGAATCTGAAAATCTGGACATTTCCAAAGATGCAGCAGTGTTTTCTGCCGGAGTTAACAAAAAGTGCTAGTGAACCATCAGCCCCATGAAGAGAAGAGCCCCATACCCGGATTACCCACGTGCTGTACCAGAGGAGAAACTCGGGAGGGAATGAGGTGTGCCATGTTGGGGTCCCGCCCCTGGAAAGGCCTTGATGGACACAGACGTGAGGGCTTCACTGTGGGTGTTTCCAAGAGCCCAGTGTTTCCAGCAGGTGTGTGCTCATCTCCCTGAAATAATCTATGCTAATGTCTTGATAAAAATTTCATACTGGCTTCCATGTTGCCAAGCAACCAGCCCAAACATGTCTACTGTATAGTCTCTCCGGAGGGTCCTCAGTTGCACCCAGTGCCTGAAGCCTGGTGCACATAAGAGGCAGCAAAGCAATCCAAAGCTTTGAAAAGGTTTCTAAAGCACATGAGGATAAAATTAATATAGTTAAAGTGCTCAGAACAGTGGCTGACACATAGAAAGATTTCAGTAACTGTTAGCTATACTATCACTATTGTTTATTATGCTATGGAAATGAGATCCATTCTCTGTTCATTTGTTTATATGAACAGGAGACTACCAGCAAGGAGATCAGCTGGGCAACGAGTCCTTTTAAAGGGTAAGAATCCATGAAGGTCAGACCTTACAACAGCCCAGAGTCAAATCAGTTCCAGGAGTGGTGTGAGTAATTCATGCAGCCTCCTGCGATGACTGAGGTACAAGGGAGACCACGGCAGAGCAGCCAACCAGAACTGAGGAAAGTTCTACTTTGGGCTGAAGGTGGGAGGCCCATCTGAAGGGCTCCCCCAACCCTGCATTGTGGTAACACTGCAACACGCCCCTGGCAATTGCTGGCTTCATTGTCTCCCAACTTATCAGAAAGAGCATATGCCTGTCTTTTCATCGCTGCATCCCAGTGCCTGGCATTAACCTTTAATGCTCATTATCCTTTAATGAATGAAATTATAAGCTAATGAAATGCAGCATCTGGGCTCCAATCCATCCTCACTCTGACAAGTATGAGTTCAGACCAGTGATCTGAATGTTGCTCCAGCTGTCTAAGGAAGAAAAGAATAGGCAGGCAGTTTGACCGGGCCACACGGATGGTCTTGAGGCCCCATCCTAAGGAGGAAGTGGCCGCGGGAGCAGCAGCAGAAAGCAGACCGGGTCAGGGAGGTGGTGTGTAACTGACCACCAGAGGAGGGCCATGGCTCCTGATTACGGCCCAAAAGTCCTCCTGGTAATAAGAAGACTAGTTGATACTAAAGTAGTGTTCACAAACATGATGTCACAATATGATAAACTAACAAAAATTTTACTAAAGTCCAAGTCCCTAAAGGAAAGTACACAAATCATAAATGTGGAGCTGGATGAATTTTCTTTCACAAGGTAAACTCACCGGTGTAACCAGCAGGCAGAGCTTATGAACAAAAGCCCAGAAGCCCTCTCCCCGCCCCCTGCAACTGCACGTAAATAAGCTGGGCTCGATTCCGAATCTGGTGGCAATGTTAACTTAACAATACACACTCCTTTGCGTCTTCCCTCCCTTATGTGGTGGGTGTCGCACTATGAGGTGGGTGGGTGTCGCACTATGAGGACAACTTAATTCAAATACATTGAAGAGTTACCATGTGCCCAGCATCACACTAGATATTGTCAGGGATACAAAACAATGAAAGATACACTCCCCAGTTTGGGGGTGGGGAAAGACCCCACTATACCTAGCATGTTGTTTAATACAAATTCAGCACTTACTTTATTCCACAAGAACCTAGAATCAACCTATTAGTGTTTGCTACAGTCTGAATGTTTGTGTCCCTCCAAAATTCTTATGTTGAAACCTACCCTCCATGTGATGGCATTAGGAGGCGGGGCCTTTAGGGGGTGATTAGGTCATGAGGGTGGAGCCCTCATGAATGGGATTAGTGCCCTCATAGAAGCAGCCCAAGAGAGCTCCCTTGTCCCTTCCACCACCTGAGGTTACAGCGCAAAGTCCAGAAAGCAGGATCTTACCCCAAACTAACCCTGCAGGAGCTACGATATTGGACCTCCTGGCCTCCAAAACTGTGAGAAATTGGTTTCTGGTGCTTATAAGCCACCCAGTCTGTGGCCTTTGGTTTCAGCAGCCCATATGGACTAAATCAGTATTCTTTCAAAAGCCACTTTGGTCTTCTCTTCTCTGCTGAAGGAGGGTGGGGTTTCAGTTTGGTAGTAAGGGCAGTGCAGGCTGATAGAAGCATCATGGCACCGCTGCTAAGGGGACAGGCAGCCTGAATAAAGCCTTTGACTTCATGTTGGCTTCAATGTGACAGCACCAGGGTTACCCTGGGGACCTCTGAGACACATTTGAGAAGACTCACTTAAGTGTACAGCAAGGTTAAGCACTGTGTTGGGAGAAACATTGGACTCCAGAACGAACGCTTTCTGAAAACAGGGCCCAAACTCCTGTGAAGCGATAGGAGGCCAACGTAATGAGCCGTGGAAAAAGGGCAGCTCCCCCTGCTCACTCTTTAATGATTTAGGTTAGCCAAAAAGAGAGTTTCCTCTGAAGGCACCCAGAAATTCAGTGAGTGCAGACAAACGTGAAAAGGAAAGTCGTGGAGAAGGAACCAGTGAGTCTGGCTGCCTCTCACTAACAGATTCAGAAAGGGATGATCTCTATCTCTCTCTTTCTCACACACACGCACTATTCTGCCTCTCTGCTCTGTCTCCTCGCTCAAGCTGACCCACCACATCATGGTTTAACAACCACGCTTCAAAAGCTGGGCTGACAACAGTGAGGGAGTTCCCAGGTGATCCTGCCAGACCATGAATGAGTGTCGGAGTGAGACCGAATTCCTTGTGTCTCCAACAGACTGAACGTGGGTGAGAGTGAAGTGTTGCCTAAGGAGGCAGAATAAGGGGTCCAGAATCAGAAAAGCAAAGAACTGCTGAAGCTGGCTGAAGACGTGAAAGGATATACACGACCAAGGACTTCCAGCATCTCCCACCTAGCAGAGAATTCTGGGCCTTTTTTGTTCCATGGATTCTGTTACCTGTCTGGATAAGCCTGTGGATACTTCCTCCAAATGTTTGAAAAAGCTGAAAATAAAAGGCGTGAGACCACAGAGGAAAACCTGATAACATCAGTGAAATAGTTACCGTGCGCCTCTAGTGAATGGATAGTTATTCATTCACTAGGTAATAGGGTCTAGCAGGAGATTTAACAAGTACCATGATTTGGAAGAAGAGATGAGCACAAATGATGTTATGAAGTGCCTGTTACAGCTGCGGCGTGCTCCAGAACTGTCTGTAATCTCCCTCGGGGACAGAGTTACTCGTATTGTTAGTACTCCTGTGATATATGGTTGATGTTCCTACTTACAGGAAGTGCTAACTTTCAGTTAGAGCTTAGTGCAAATAATGATGTGAGTTTTCTTCAAGACCATGAGCTCTTTTAATTCTATCTGCAGGCCCTTTGGAGGGAGGAAGGTCTACAGGCCTCAGGTTTAGAAACCCTGGGAAAACCTCCAATTCTTTCCAAAAATCACTATAAATTTCAACTTCATCCAACCATTCAGGGACAGAAATCAGATTCCCAGGCACGGCCTGCCAACCCCAGGAAATTTCCCAGCAATCCCAGCCGCCGACTTATGGAGACATGGGCTGTTACTCTGCACACTACGGACATCCCAGTTCTCAGTGGCATCAGGAATCTAGAACCCTCTTCCCAGCCCCCATGCTCCCTCTTCACAGAACATCTCCGGAGAGCCTTCCCCAACTCTCCCCTCCTTGTCAACATGTGCCATGTCCACCACCCTGCTGTCACCTGCCACCCCTAACACCACCTTCCTTACTTTCTTTGAAAGGTCAAGTGTGTTGCCTTTTCTCTGTTTAATGTATCTGGGTCATGGCCGAATCTGTCAGAGCACAATGGCAGGCAAACCGACACTGAAATCTCAGCCTCCCCACATTCACACCTGAAGATCCAGCCCCAGGTTGCCCAAATCCTTGCCACTGAGGAAACCAAGTGAGGGAATGTGGATGGATGGTTCTCACATGTCCACAAACATTTAGTGTGCCTCTGCTGAGCTAGCGCTGGGTCGCAAAGGCCTGGTGTATGCGTGCGCTTGTGAAGAAATCACTCAGACAATGATCCTGCAGGGCTGGATGCTGGTATGCTTTTATTTGTCAATGATTTTCTACTGGGCACCTAGTGGGTTCCAGGTGCTGAACGGGTGCTGGAAATAAATATACAAGTAAGCAGATATGAAAGAGCACGTCCAATTGTCACTAGTGCTGGAAAAGAATTTGGAACAGACATATGGAATAGGGTAATGGGGGAGGGGGTGCTTTGTTACATGTGGCAGTAGATGCCTTCCCTGAGACGGTAAAATTTAGATGGAAAGAGACCTAAAAGATAAAAAGAAGGAGCCATCTGTGTGAAAAGCTGGAGGAAAATGGGAGGGGCTGGCATCTTTAAGAGGGATCAAAAATCCGGGGAGGCCGAGGCTGCCAGTGAAAGGAGGAACTGGCATGAGTTTGGCTGGAGAGGAAGCTGCCAGACCAAGCCGAGGGAGTGGAGTGGAATGCTGATAGCACGGACTCCAGAATCAGACCAGGCTGGCTAGAATCCGGCTCTCAGACTTCTCTAGCTGTGTGACCTTGGGGAAGTCACTTGCCCTCTGAGCCTTAGCTTCCTCATCTCTAAGTTGGGAGCAACATACATGTCCTTCATTGAGTTGCTAAAAGCTTGAAGTACAAAGTACTTAGAACAGAGTCTAGTGCACAGTAAGTGCCCGATAACGGTTTGTTTTGCTAGGACTTGTTCCACACTCAGTGAGAAGCTGTGGAGGGTTTTAAGCTGGGGGAAGGATGATCTGTTTGTCTTTAACAGATTATTGGCCATTGTGTGGATTACCAATAAGAGGAAGAGTTGGAAAGGATCCCGGGTGTCATTCAACACCTTCCCCAGTGGTTCTCTCTGGGAAGGGGAGGGGGCAGTGCCCAAAGAGCCACCACTTGTAAAGGCAGAAGAATGGCTCTCCCTTAAGTGCACTGGGCTGGACAGAAGGTCGAGAGGCAGCTGGTCACAACTTCTGGAGAAGGTCACATTAACCACCCACACCCGCTCACCCCAGTAGAGAGCCCACTATTCCCACTTCCAGAAGATTCCAGGTCCCACATCCCGGGTCCTAGCTGGCTTCTATTCCTGCCAGTGTCAATGTCACTTCTCTTGGATTGTAAATGCCTCAAGGGCAGCAGCCATTTCCTTCTACTCATACTGTACAGTGACTGACAGGCCCCACGCAGCTGGGTCTCGGAGCTTTTGAATAATTGATTGAAACAGGAAGGTGGAATCGTAGCCTGTTAGTGCTGCTCCCGGGGACTCTAATCTCTATCAGGGATCCAGGGGGCCCTGGGAAGTCCTTAGGTCATGTCCCTTGGGTGGAGGTTGGGGTGGGTGGGAAGTCTTCCTCAGACATTCCAGTCAGCCTCTTCCCCTCTGGTTCCCCAGAGGACATTTTGCTCTCCCCACCTTGAAAATGCATCTGGAGTTCACAGCCTCTGCAGGCAGCTCCTTCCAACCCCTTCCCAGAGCCCTTCACTGCACTGTTCAATGGGGACACCACCCATTTCCTGCCCGGAGGGGCTCTGGAGATGAGCCAATGCATAGGCTGAAAGCCCTCCCGTCTCCAGAGGCATCTTCGGAGGAGCCGAGCTGGGGAGGCCACCGCAACCCTCCTGGCTGGCCGGGCTGCGGGCTGCTGGGAGGGGCCGGGCTCTTCCGTCCTCCCCAAATTCGCCTGCCTCTCCAGACCCCAGCGCTCCCCGTTGCAGCTGCCCCTCTTCGGCTCCCGGCTATAGCACCCCTCCCCTCTGGTTCTTGGTAGACTTCCCTTGCTCAGCTTTGTCAGTGCTTTCCCTACGCCAGCCCATGACCCCTCCTCCCCCCACCTTCTCTTCCCTTTCACTGACCCCTTCCTCCTCCCCCCAATTCTGCAAGCTTCTCATTCTCCAGCTTTCCCCTCCGCCTCCCCTCCTCCTCACGATCCCCTTCCCATTCCTCACAGCCCCCCTCCATATTCGCCTTGGAATGCCTGACTCACATTCTCACCCCCACCCCAGCCTTCCTCTCCTCACTCCTCCCAGCCCTGCAGGCTCCGCTCCTAGCCCCGCACATTCCACTCCCAGCCCTAATTCCTATCCAAGTCCCCTTTCCCATTTTCTCCCACGTCCTTCCCTTAGCCCTCGCGGTCCTCGTTCCTCTCCGGTCCCCAAAGTATCCCATCGCCCAATTACAGCCCTCTCCCCCACGCCCGCCGCGTTTTTCCGGGCCCCTCCGCGAGGTCCTCTACCACCGCCGCCGTACCCCCGCGCCCCGCTGCTGTGCAGAACCACGCCGGCTTCACCCCACGTTCCCCAGCCACCGCAGCCAGGGAGACCCCACCTCTCCCCGGGAGGCCGCGGCGCCGCCCCGCTCACCTGTTGGGCGGGCTGGAGTACGCCGGGTCTCGCCTGCTCCGGGTCGGGGTCCCGGTCCCGTTGCAGCAACCCCTTCTTGGGGTTCATGTGCCGACACAGGCAGGTGACCCCGCACAGCGCGAGGATGCTGGTGGCCGTGCCCAGCGTGGCGCCCAGCGCGATCACCGGCACCGACAGCACCATGGTGCCCGCACCCCGCGCGGGGCTCGTCCCGCCTCCAAGCACCGACCCCGACCGGGCCAACTGCCCGCCGCCGCCACGCAGCTCCGAGCTCCGGGCGCGCCAGCAGCTCTCCCGCCGCTGGAGGGGTGGGGAGGGAGGGCGGCTGCGAGGACGTCAGAGCAGGGGGCCGGACCGAGCGGCTGGTGGCCTGCACTCAGCCGCGCGTCAACGACCACCCCTCCCCGACGACACGTGACCGGACCCCCCACCCCAACAGGAGCCGGAGACTTGTAAGCGGCAGGAGCCTTGGGATTGTCTCAGGCCTTTCCGCGGGCTTTATGTGTGAGGACACTTGTGCCCAAGAAGGGCAGGGAGTCGCACTGTCGTAGGGAGAAAACGGGGGCTCGAACCCCTGACTTCGGCTCCTTCCGGATACCTAGGGGTCACTTTATCAGACTGTTATGTCACCCTTTATTCACACCTCCTGGCTGAGGAGGGAGTAATATTTGTTCCTCCAAGGAGCGTTTCAAACGCAAGCTCACAAAGCTGGAGATTTCCCATCTTCCAAACTTGAACTTGCCAGGTGTTCGCTTAGGCGAGAGGCAGGCAACGCAGCAGGGCAGAGGGGACTGGCTCGGTGTGCCGTGTTGAGGCTGCACCCGCGTCCTGGCGGAGACAACTACAGGGATTTTATTTACACCTGCCTCTCCTTCGGCCTTGACCCGTTAGTTCTCTGACCTACCTTGATGTGCGGGTATTCTCACGTCCGTTTACTGATGAGGAAACTGAGGCTGAGAGGGGATAATGGGGCAGCTACAAAAATCCGGTCACCCTGAGCCCAGATTCAGGTTTGCAGGTTCAAGACCACACCTGACACCCGGACAAAGGACTTGCCTTTGAAGGACAAAGAGTATCAAAGGCAGCAGCCGGGAGTACGCCCTTGACTGGAGAGAGGGTGGGGCGGAATAGAAGAGTTAAGCCTAGAGGGGACATCGGAACTCCAGACGTCCCGGCCCCGGATTGGACAGCAGCGATGTTTGGTGTTTTCATTTCGTGGGGTGTGTAATTCAGCATTTGTAGGGAGTAGGCTGTGCTCTAGGTGTGCGGTGATTCCATCCACAACAGGACGTTCCATTTCCCACGAAGTGGAGGACTCCCAACTCTCTGGTAGCTCCACCAGACCTTTTCTTCTGAGTTGCCAAAGTGACCGGCACCTGGGACTCCCCAGTGTTTCAGTTGTCCACCCCTGCCTAATAAACCACTGCCAAGGTCAGGGGTGCTCACTGCCCCCACCCCCACACAGTTAAAAATCCTTCTATAACTTTGATTCCCCCAAAACTTTACCTACTAATGGTCTACTGATGACTAGAAGTCTTACCATTCACATAAACCATCAATTAACACGTATGTTGCATGTTATTGGGTTGGCCAAAAAGTCTGTTCAGTTTTTTTCTGTAAAATAAAAGACACTTTTCATTTTTACCAATAACTTTATTCATTAGGATGTTTTGAGTATGTCAGCTATCTCCTGCTATTGGCTTCTAGTGGGTAGAGGCCGGGGGAGCTGCTAAACATCTTCAATGCATACGATGGCACCCCAGCAAAGAACTCTTTTCCCAAAATGTCAATAGTACCAAGAAACTTCGCAAAGCACTTTTGACGCTTTCAGTCAGTCACAGCACCTTCTCCATATGCGGCAGGAATTTTTTTTTTTTTTTTTGCATTTCATTTGTGTTTTTCCTTTCTTGAAATAATAAAGCATAATACATTAAAATGTGCATTTTCTTTCATCTTCAATATTAAAATGGCTGCACAAAAATTCACCAATTTCAATAAGTTTTTTAAAAGCATGCTGATGGCAATACCTGGAAATCTCCAAGCCTAGCCCAAGTAGCAGCCATCTTAGATTGCTTTATAATTCAGGGTGGTCCTGGCCAAAACACAGGTGGGCAGTGATCTTGGCCTGCACCAACCGGCAAACCCCAGGGGTTAGTACATCCAGTGGACAGCTACAGACCACATTGGAGCACCACCACCATGCCCCTGCACAGCTGATCCTCCACGGAGGGTGGAGGGTGGTGGTAAGTGGTCACAGCCAATCCTTACAACTGACTGGCCTGGGTAAATCCCTCCCATTGACCTGCCAACAGCAACCAAGGCTCAACTACAAAGGAGGGTGTACTCAGCCCACATGAAGGGAGCACCTCAAGTACCCAGCTTGGATGATAGTGGAGGCTGTGCCACTGGATCCTCCAGGATACCTACTGCATTAGCCCACACTACCAACACATGGAGTCAAAGAAGCTCTACTTAAAACATTGAAACAAACACAGGGAGGCTGCCAAATTGAGGAGACAAAGAAATATGGCACAAATGAAAAAAAGAAAGATCAAAACTCCAGAAAAAGAACTAAGTGAAATGGAGATGAACAATCTATCAGATGTAGAGTTCAAAACACAGGTTTTAAGGATACTCAAGGAACTTAGTGAGAATTTCAACAGCATAAAAAGATCCCATCAGAAATGAAGGGTTCACTAATTGAAATAAAGAACAATTTACAGGGAAACAACAGTAGAGCAGATGAAGCCAAGAATCAACTCAATGATTTGGAACAAAAGGAAGCAAAAAAAAACAACCAATCAGAACAAGAAGAAAAGAGAATAATTAAAAACAAACAAACAAACAAACAAACAAAACAAAAAACACCGGGATAGCATAAGCAGCCTGTGGGACCTCTTTAAGCAATCCAACATTCACTTCATAGGGGTGCCAGAAGGAGAAGAATAAGGAATTGGAAAACTATTTGAAAAAATGACGAAAGAAAACTTCCCTAATTTGGTGAAGGAAATAGACATGCAATTTCAGGAAGCACAGAGAATCTCAAACAAGATGAATGTGAAGAGGCCCATTCCAAGACACATATTAAAATGCCAAGGGTTAAAGATAAAGAGATCGGAGGGTGGTTGCGGGAGAATGGGTGAGAGGTGAGGGTATTAAGAAGTTCAAATAGGTAGTTACAGAATAGTGATGGGGATATAAAGTACAGTATAGGAAAGGGAGTAGCCAAAAAACTTACAGGTATGACCCATGGACATGAACAATGGTGGGGGGATTGCCTGAAGGAGTGGGGCGTGCTGGGTGGAGGGGAGCAAAGGGGAAAAAATCAAGAGAGCTGTATAACATAATCAATAAAATATAATTAAAGAAGAAAAATAAAAGAATAAATGCATACTGATATGACAGCTGTCACAATGCAATCTAACCAAATTGTTTTAAATGACGTTAAAGACAACTAAGCACTACCAGAGCCATCATATAGAAAAAAACAAATGAACTTTTTTGCCAACCCAATACATGTATTATATACCACATTCTTACAATAAAGTAAGCTAGAGAAAATGAAATGTTATTAAGAAAATCATAAAGAAGAGAAAATACATTTATTGAAAAAATATACCTATAAGTATACCCTTGCAATTCAAACTCACAACCCTTGCAGTTGTTCGAGAGTCCACTGTATTTTATTTCTTCTCATGATTTTATGGGCTGACTTGGCTCAGCTGGGCGGTTTTCCTGCTCCACATGTTGTCTTCTGGAACTGTGGTCCACTGGGCTGGAATGTCTAAGATGGCGTCCCATGTGGTGAGCAGGTGGTGCTGCGTGCCTCCAGGAGCACAGGTGGGCTGTCATCCAGTGCACTTTGGTTCTCCCATGTGGCTGGAGCATCTCACAGCGTGGCAACCAGGTTCCAAGAGGAAGAAAGCAGAAGCTGCCTGTTCTCTTGAGGCCTATGTTCAAAAGTTGCAGAACATCGTTTCTTTGGTCAAAGCAATAGTCTTCCTCTGATCCTTTTCCTACAGGACATCTAAAGATGATGTTTCTGAAATGCAAAGCTGGTGCTGTCACTCACATGCATAAAAGCCTTCAGAGATTCTCCAGAGGTAAACTCAAGAGCCTCCACTTGGAGCCAAAGCCCTTGGTGACATGGTCGCTTCCAATCCATTCAGACTCCCCTCTGCATACCTCCCAACGTGCCCTTGAACCCCAGCGACTCCCAGGGACTGGGGTTTCAGTCAGTAAGTTTCTTTAGAGCCACTCATGGGTACATACAGCAGGCACTCAGTAACTGCTGAAAGGGTGAATGACTCACACGACCATCTTATGCAAGACCTTCAGTGACTTGGAAGGAGTCCCATTTGCTAAATAGCTTCATTTGACTAAATTGACTCTTCCAAGTATTTATTTTGTGCCTGCTGTATGCCAGGCACATTTTTCTACTGACCTCCATTTGCAGCTAACTGTGAAGCCAAAGCACCTCAGTCCCTGGTGGTAGCCTTGGCTTTGTCTCTCATAAGAGCTTCCCTGGGAGGTTTTCTTGGCTCCCGGGCCTGGCAATGCAAAATGTTCTGGGGGAATAAGAGTTTTAATTAATGCTGTCATTCCAGCACTCCCATGGCTGAGCTGCTCCCCTGGGAGACCTCAATGCCATGTAGCAAGATCCAGAGTAGGGGTGAGGGGAAGGATGAAGAACATTTAATATCAGACATTTTCTGGTGGGGATCAGAAACCTGTCATGTGGTCTCTTGTTACTATGGTTACTGGGATGAGAGCGGCTGCGGTGCCCTTCATCTTTAACAGGAAGAGGGACCCCTGCCCAAGAAGAACAGCTTGCCTTTTGCCTCTTTCATACACAGTGAATCCCTGGCAGGGCTGGGGTGGGCCTCAGGGGATTGGAAAGCCAGCAAAGCCATCAGGACTCTAGGTCACCTTGGCTGCATCTCATCAAAGATGTGACTTTCGCTTCTTGGTTATTGATATCCAGGCAGTAGCCTTTAATGACAACTCTCTAAGAAAAGGCATTAGGGAGTTCCTTTGAAAAACGAGATTGTCTTTACTGAGAAAGGCAGTTGACAGAGTCAGCAGAGTGGAACAGTTGAGACAGTCTAAAGATGAGCCCTGAAAATGCTTGGAAATGCTGAGGCCGCCAGATTGCCAAGGGCAGACAGAGCAGAAAGCCTGGGGGGACTTCTGGAAGGCTGAAGATCTCCAAAGGTTCCCCAGCCTCTTGACACAATATCTCCATTGTTGTTGTGATTGATATTTTACTTATTGGATGATTAATAATCTGAGTTACCACTCTGAATTTCAAAGGTATTAAAATGCTCACCCTGGCTGGTGTAGCTCAGTGGATTGAGTGCAAGCTGTGAACCAAAGGGTCGCTGGTTCGATTCCTAGTCAGGGCACATGCCTGGGTTGCGGGCCAGGTCCCCAGTGAGGGCCATGTGAGAGGCAACCACACATTGATGTTTCTCTCCCTCTCTTTCTCCTTCCCTTCCTCGCTCTCTAAAAATAAAGAAATATTTTTAAAAAATAATAAAATGAAATGCTTTTGTCCGGGGAAAGTGTTTCAAATATAGAAGGTTCTCAGATTTAGCAAACATGCATGGTACCTGCATATCATGCTGGGCAGGAGGGAGGAATATATACAAGCAGAACTGAATTTTAACACTGGAAGGATTTCAGAGATCACTTTGTGAAATCCTTTCATTTTACCAACTGGGAACACTGAGGCCCAGAGAGACTGTGGCTTGCCTACGAGTAGAAGGAGTGAATGATAGAGCTGGAGAGGTCTTTCATGTAGGTCGGGGTAGATTACGTTCTGCTGCAGTAACAACCACCAAATCTCAGGATTAACTCAATAAAAGCATATCTTGTTCCTGTCGAAGTTTAAGGAGGGTCAAGCGACTCACTTGGGCATCTCATCTCCAACCAGTGACTCAGGAATCTGGGCTTTTTCTGTCTTGTGCCCCCTCTGCTTCCTGCCATGCAAATGGAGATGAGAGCACACTGAACGCCACTTGTGACATTTCAAAGCTATGCTGGAAACAGAGTACATAGTTTCTACCCCATGGCATTGGTCAGAACTCAGTAACTTAACAAATCTAACAACAAAAATGACTGGAAAACGTAGAGGAAAAACATGGGCGAAAGCAGTCTCTGCCACATAAGCCAAAGTTTAGGACTTACTGCTTACTGCACGTTTCTCTAACCCATTCGTTAAGTCGACATGTTTTTTTTAGTTTCTACCATGTATGAGACACTGCGCTGAGTGAGGAAGCAAAGATGTTGAGCAACACCATTTGTCAGGCTGTTTACATTTGCATGGAGAAGATGGGCAATAACCATTCACCACACAGATACATGTGAAGTTAATTACAAACATCCTACAAGCCAAGTAGAACAGGCTCAGGACTGGGATTTGACTTGTTCTGATCCAGGAAGACCTCCCAGAGAAGGTAGCAATTGGACTGAGGTCTAAAACAGTAATGTTAGCTCAGCAAGGAAGGAAGGAAGGGTGTTCCGGCCGAGAAGCGGAGTGTGCGAGGACCTGTCCTGGAGCTTGTGCAGTGGGCACAGGCAGCAGTGTGCTGGCCAACCAGCTCTCTGGGGAAGGGGGGCGGAAACTGATTTTTAGCATTTGCTGAATTCTCTGGTGTAAAATATTAACACCACGGCCGATTTCCAGCTACCAAACAACCCCTGAATATTTCCCAGTTGGCTCTGTGAACAGTAGGAGCCAGTTCCAGCACACAGTCGGGAGAAACTGTGTGAGATGAGCCTGAGGGAGAGGCGGCAGCCGGACGACAGGTCCTGGAGCCGTAATGGAAGGCCACTGGGTGTGTTTAGACGGGGATGCACAATGTGATCAGATTGGTGTTTTGAAAAGATTCCCGCCTGGCTGCAGTATTGAGAACAGATTGGAGAGAGACAAAGTGGACGCTGGTGGACTAGAGAGGAGGTTGGACCAGGCACCCGAAGAGGAATGCCAAACCTCCCTCAAGTTGTGGGGAGCCATATGAGGAGCTGCAGTTGTTGATGGCATGAGGAGAGGGCAAGGGTGGCGGGCAAATCATGTTCTGTCTCTGCCGATCTCCACTTCTCAGCTCTGTGCTGTTACTCTCTCATTTGATGACACTGTGGTTCTCCAGTCTGGACCACGGCTAACTGGAGGTTCCCCAAGTCCTGGGCCTTGCCAAGGACAGCATGTGCAAGAGGAAGCTGCCCAGGATAAGGGGGTGGAGATCCAGGGTCCTCAGCAGAGTAAGGCCCACCCAGGAGAGCTGAAACACTGGCTGCAGGGCGAGGAGGCAAGAAGCGAGGCCACTGCCAGGACCCCTGCCCCTGGCTCTGAGCCATACTGGGGTCTCCTTTTATGGCAGAAAGGAGAAAGGGATCGGGTCTGGGGCCCCTGATACAGAGATTCAAGTCTGGGAAAGGTAGAGAAATGTTCTAGAATTGGAGCAAACTGTGGCTAGTCACCACTGCCCTGGCAGGTCATTTCCAACCACCCAGTCATCTTTCAGATCCAACTCCATCTCATTCCATCTTAGCACAAGATGAAGCATCACATCCCTGTTCTCAGAGGCACGGCCCCTCAGCCCCATCCAATTCCTCTTAGTGCCCGTCTTGAGGATGCCTTTGTCCCTGGGTCTCTGGAACTGACAAAGATTATGGCACTCAGGGTGGAGGGGCGTTTCACCTGTCAGGCTGGGAGGAAGGTCAGTACTTGTGCAGATGGGATGCTTAACTATGTGTGTGTGTGTGTGTGTGTGTGTGTGTGTGTGGTGAGGGTGGGGTAGGGGGCATGGATCCCTGGGACAAGCTAATGAAAGCTATTTCCTTTTTCAGAAAAGAGTTTAAAAGCAATACATACGAAATCTTGTATGTACCCCTAAATTGTTCAAAAACTACGTGATGACTTCTAGGAGTTTGTGGAACACAGATGAGGAGTCTTCAACACGACCAAAAGAATAGTGAGCTTTCTATGCTTAGGGCTGCACAATCCGTTGGCAGGTAACCTTAATTTTTCTGAGACTTAATTTCCTGATCTGTAAAATGGGGATAATCATCTCTACTTTATGGAGATGCTATGAGGATGCCTTAAAGCACAGTGCTGTATGAATAATGGAGGACGCTCAGCTAATGTTAATAATAATAATAATCCCATTTGCACCAGACTCTTCAATTTTTTTAATACAGCAGCTTAGTCTAGTGAACAGAGTAGGTACCACAGTCCCGCAGGTGTGTGTGGCTCCAGCTGTTACATATTAGCTGGGAGATCCTGGGTGCGTTAGTCAGCTAAACTGCCTGGGCTTTAGTTTCTTCATTTGTAAAAAAGTGTGCTGTACTATTTGCAAAGAGGCGGCAATTATACCCTTCCTGGGTCCATATCCTTTGCAATATTACGACTTCACAAAGAGGAGGGTCTATTGCTTCACCCCTTAATCTGAACTGGCCTCGTGACTGGATTTGGTTGGTAGACTGAGGTGGAAGTGACATCGTGCCAACTCTAAGCCAAGGCTTGAAGAGACCTTAGATGCTTCCACTCTGTCATGGAATCCTACCTAGCCACCATGTGAGGAGGGCCAGGGAGCCTGCTGGAGGAGGAGGAGATCATATGCCCCACTATCTCCATCACCCCAGCCCACAGCTACCCATCCCCCGAAGAAGCAGAGCTGCGTAGCTGACGGGCAGCACATCACAGGCACATGGTTGAGCCCAGCTGCAAGTAGAACCACCCAGCAGAGCCCCTCCCCAAGGGGCCAACCACAGAATTAGGAGCTAAATTAAAACCATGAGTCATTTTAAGCCAGTATATCTCGGAATGTTTGTTACACATTGAGATCTAACTGAATGACAGATTTAAATGGCAAATGAGACCTGGCCAAGTGGTTCAGTTGGTTGGAGCATCGTCCTGTGCACCAAAATATTGCAGGTCCGGTCCCTCATCAGGGTGTGTGCCTGGGTTGCAGGTGTGATCTGGGTTGAGGAGTGTGCGGGAGGTGACCGATAGATGCTTCTCTCTAATATCAATGTTTCTTTTTCTCTCTCTCTCAAAAAGTCAATAAAAAATTTAAAAATTAAATGGTGAATGGTAGTCTGGCTGTCACAGGATCACTGGGATTATATGTAAGGCACCCAGCACTGGGCCTGGTACACCCAAGTTGAACAATAAATGGCTTTGATTACTATTCTGAGCCCCAAAGGCAGCCTGACCAAGCATTTCCAGTAATGCCTGATGGTACACCAGCCCATCAGTAATTGCGTAAGAGTCAGTCTTGGGGACCTCAACACATAGGAAGAATTCGATAGCTGCTCTCTGACCAACCTCCACGGAACCACCTCTTCAGTTTGGCCTGAACTCTCCACTCCTTCTGGAGAGCTCACTGCCTGACGCCTTGGCCTGACGCCCACAGACTGACGCCCACAGCCTGACGCAGCCCCCTGACCAGCAGCCCGCCCGCTAGTCGCCCTCAGCCTTTCTCCCCTTCCAGTGAAGTTGTGATCCCCTTTCAGGCTAGTTGTGTTTATCTCCAATTTTTTATACCAGGAAATCTCATTATTGAATTATATACTTTAATCAATCAGTATGTCAACTAATGGAAAAGAAGTACAAAGGAGAGTGAGTTCCATGAAAACTAGGTGAGCACTTGGACCCACACCAGCCAGTTGCTGTTAGGATGCCTGTTAAAGTGGGTCATCTGTGAATGGTTGGGAGGGACCACGAAATTCCCGGATTCTGCCATCCTGTTGCTTACGAGGCAAGTGCCTCCAAGTTCTCCCCCCACTGCAAAGAGAGCGAGACTGCCTGCCACAGATGCTGCGTTGTGGTGCACACAGAAGGAGAAATGTATAGGAAGTGCTCCTACATGTCAGGCTGGGCTCACGGCATCCTGCCTGTGCTAATGTGTTTAACAAACTTTAAGAAAGATGGGAAAGAGCTCTAATCAGGCAGAGGTGGGAAAATAATGACAAATCTGACTTAGATGAAAATGTGTGTGTGTCATCTGACACTTTTTTTTGAAGCCTGGCATATGGATTAAAAGTGCCCTGGTTGCAACCAGAGCTAGTAGATTTTCACGAAGTGAACACACCTGTCTGTCCAGCACCCGGAGAAGAAACAGAATGATACACGCCAGCAACTCCCCATGCACGGTTTTCTAGGAGCCCCCACTTTAACCTGATTTTTATGTGGGCTGAGGAGCCCTGGTTCCCATGGCAGAAGACTGAAGCAAGCTTCTCCGGATGCCGCTCTAGGGCTGGGAGAGGAGCCCTGTGTGGTGCCCTGAGAGCGGCAGGCTGCTGCCACCCAGAGGATCCAGAGGCACCAGGGCCCTCCCTCCAGGTCTTCCTGCTTCAACGTCTTTCTCTATGAGGCTTTCTCTGCTCCCTGTACCTAAAATGACCAGGTTTCTGCCCTTCGCCCCATCCTTCCCTGTGTCCCTTTCTGGCCTTACTTTTTAAAAATGAATTTATTGGGGTGACAGTGGTTAACCAAAGTACGCAGGTTTCAGGTGGGCGATTCTACAACACGTCACCTCTACACCATGCTGCGTGATCGCCACCCCAGGGCAAGTCCCCGTCTATCACCATGTATCCCCCCACACCCCCTTCACCCCTTTCAGCCAGAAGTTTGTGGTCAGCAATTCTGAGTCGTCCTGGTGGGGGCTGGAGGTGAGGCTGGGGCTGCTTTGCAAAGCACTTAGGGCAACCCCTCTGGAGTCTGCTGATTCCAGCAATAGTACTCTGGGTCTTTATATATATATATTTTTTAAATGATTACTTTCTTCCCTGGAAAGTGTACTTCCTAGCATTTCTGCAATTTTGAGAAGAGGAGAATCCACATCAGCAAATTCCAGCACCCACCTCACTCTGGCCCAGGATCCCTTTTGTGGACCCCGGCAGGCTGAGGGCCTGGGTCCTCCCAGCCCCAGCGTCTCCTTTTCTAACTGCCTGCTGCTCCCACAGAGCAGCGAAACCCAGCACACCGTGCGGGTGTTTCCAAGGCAGACACCGGGGTGCTGTCCTTGGAAACCACACTTGCATCAGCCTCTTCACATGTCTGTATCGCAGTGGCTGATGGGGGCCCTGAGAGGGGGGCCTAGAGCGTTGTCCAGCCAAGAAACATCTACTGGATTTTCGTGCTGATAGTGGGGTCTCACTTGGGCTTTTCCAGGGGTACAGGTCTGAGCTGGTACCTCCAGGCTTTGGAAATAACAAAATAAGCTCTGAGGTTGACACACGCGTGCACTTGAAAAATGTTTCAAGTTCTACATTTAATTTTTTTTTAATTTAACAGAAGAAAATGAAATTGAGGCTATGATCAATGAATTTCTGGACTTCAGATAAATGCTCTTCACTATAAGGTATTCATTTAAAAGAATTTTTCAGATGAAAAGTGAGTGTGGAGAAATTGGCGTCATTTTAGTTTGTTTTTAACAGCCTATTTTAATTGGAAGCAGAACACACTAATGCCCTTTAGGAGAGAGGAGGAAATCGACGCCATGAATAATGTCCCCACCTTTCTTCCCACCTCTGAATATTGTTATTAGTATATATTTTGTCCAAGTTTACACAACACATTGACCTTCTGTTCTGACACCGGAAAACCTTTGGTGATCATTGTTCACCAAGCACACAGCTGCACTGCACTCCCAGCCTCCTTTGTGGTTGGAGGGGCCTGAGCTCTGGACTAGCCGGTGAGCAGAAGTGCCACATGGCATTTGCTGGCCTGGCCTGTGAAAACCTCAGTGAGTGACCTTCCCCCTCACCGCCATCCCAGTGGCTGGAGGCAGGGAGCCCAGCACCCCTGGACGCCCATGCTGAAACCTGCGGGGCCACCAGATGGCAGATCCCCGTAGCCCTGAGTCACCAGTGAGGAGAGAGCAGCCACCAATCAGGAGACAACTGTTTTGGAATTTATGCGACCAGGAAATAAACTTCTATCCTGTTTGATCCCTTGTATGTCATGGATGTGTTTGTTAAGGTAGTTCGCATGACCTCAGCGAGTACCTTTGTTCTACAATTAAATGAATACAATAATCACTCCAGTTTTCCCGATTGTGAGTCTTTTAAAATTTTGATTGGTTTGTTTTTTGCCCACAAGTAGATTCTTTCAGAAAAGCCCATCATCATCATCATAATAATAATCAACGCCTAAAGTTTCTGAGCTCTTACTACGTACCAGACACTGTGTAAATTACATGTATTAATTTACATAGTGTTTACAACAGTCCCATGAAGCATTAACGTCATCCCCACTATACAGATGAGTACATTGAGGCACAGAGAGGCTACATATACTCACACAGCTGCTAAGTTCCAGAGCTGGAGCTCACAGCTTCAGGCAGTCTGGCTGTGAGCTCACTTTTTTCCCCTCTGTATTGAAACTTTCAGAGGTTTTATAGTCCTTAAGTTCTTGTATAGTTCATTGCCTTATTTTTATCATGCACTGATTACTTGTAATACCCTTTTATGTGGTGTCGAATTCTCTGAATATGTAAAATCTCTATTTTTCTAGGCCTACTCTTGTATTGGTTTGGCCAAAAAAGTCCATTTAGTTTTTTCAGTATAATAAAAGACAGGCACATTTTTCATTTTCACCAGTAACTTTACTGATATGAATATGTTGAGTATATGGACTATCTCCCACTATTGGCTTCTAGTGGGTAGAGGCCAGGGGTGCTGCTAAACATCTTCCAAACATAAGACAGCCCCACAGCAAAGAATTATTTGGCCAAAATGTCAATAGTACCAAGAAATTTTGCAAACCACTTTTGACACGTTCGATCAGTCACAGCACCTTCTCCATATGCTGCGTAAATCTTTTCTGTGTTTCAGTTGCATTTTTCTTGAAATGATAAAGCCTAATGTGCTGAAAACATTGCGTATCTTCTTCCATCTTCAATATTAAAATGGCTGCACAAAAATTCACCAGTGTTGATGTTTAAATTCACGCTGATATGACAGCTGTCACAATACAATCTAACAAAATTGTTTTGAATGGAGTTCAAGACAACTAAGCACCACGAAAGCCATCCTACCGAAAAAAACTAAATGAACTTTTTGGCCAACCCAATAGCTGGACTCCTAAAACATCCCTTAATCCCTCTCATGGGCTGTGTACCATATTTCTCTCTGTTTAATCCAAGAAAGAAAACTTCATTTGTTGGAGCGCATCTGCAAGTAAATTCCTCGAATGTGTATGGGAGACAAATGTTCTGAGTCCTGGCAAGTCTGAAAATGTATTTTTTTTTTCTACCTTTCAGACTCTGTTAAACTCTACCGACCACTTGGACATAGAATTTTAGATTAAAAATAATTTTTCTCTCACAGTTTCAAAGGCTTTGCTCTATTTTTCCCTACTGTCCAGTGTTTCTGATGCTAGTCTGAGTTTTATTCCTTCAATAGCAACATTTCTTGTTTTGTTTCTCTCTGGAAGTTTTCAAGATCTGCTCTTCATACTGGGTTTATGGCAATTTCATCACCGGGTGCGTGGGGCTCTTTCCACTCATCGTGCTGGGCGTTCTTTGGATGCTTTCGATCTAAATACTTGTGCCTTTAGCCCCGGGGAAGGCTTCCTTTCGCCCATCTTCCCAGTTCTCTTTCTGAAACTCTCACCACTCAGATGTTGTCCCTCCCGGTCCAGCCTTCACGTCTCTCATTTTCCTCGTATTTTCTAACTCTTTGTCTTTTTGTTCTACTTTTGGCTTCTTGACTGTATACTTGAACCTTTTAATTAAATTTTCTATTTTGGCCTTTATCCTTTTCATCTTCAAGAGCTCTCTGTTGTTCTATCTATATAGCGACTCTGGGTTTCTTGGCTGCAACGTCTTCTCAAAGCTTTCTGTAGAAGTTTTGAACACTGCTGTCCATTACCTGAAGTAGCTCTATTTCCTTTAGAGTCAGTTTTCACTGTTATTCATCCTAGGCTTTCTCTCCCATGTTGCAAATTACCCCCCTCCCCCACCCCAATAGGGCTCACTCATTTTCTAGGATAAAGCAATAAAAAGCTCATGGGGAGTTATATACATAACCCATTGGCTGGTGAGCCTGGTCTCATTGTCATGGGTCTTCGGTGGGAGACTCCAGAATGCCAGGTTGCAGAGCCCACCAACCTCGTGAATGGCCATAGGCAGGCCTGGGCCATCAGCACATTCCAGCCCACTGGCCACCGTCGGCATTTGGTCCAATAAGACTCAATTCTGTGACTCCCCATTGGGACTAACAGGGAAAAGAACTTCTTTCCACTGGGATTTATGGCAGTAAGAATTATTCAAATCTGTACTCACCAGAGGCCGTTGTGAGGAGGGGATCCACCTGAGACACAGCCCACAGAGGGAGGAAAGCAGGGCCCAGAGAGGAAGAGAGACATCAATTCCTGGGTTCAGCTGTGCTTGAGGTGAGCCCAGCCTCTGGTGGCAAGAGTGGCTACCTTTTCTTTATTTTGTCTTATCCAGTTAGAAAAAGAGCTCTATTACTTGCAACCAAAAGAGTCCCATATAATGCAACTAACCAGTTACCTACTCACTTCGGCAAGCCCCTCCCCGTCGGGAACCTCAGTTTCCTTGTCTGTATGGGTTGGTGATTTCTGCTTCCCTCCAGGATGGTGATGAAAGGAAGCCACGCGAGAGGCTGAGTATGAGCACCCTTTCAACACTGTGAACGGATGAAATGTAAGCAAATGACATTGTAGTGGACCATCCTTTCCTTTAGGCCACTCGGCAGGGTAAGTTTTCTTTTTACTTTTTTTCTAGGCAAAATAAATAAATAAATAAAATGGCTAATTCTTTGTTTCTTTGGGAGACAAAACCTAACCACCTGAACTGGCTCCGGCCTCCTGCCCCCACTGTGAGGAAGAAGGCTGAGGCTCCAGGAGGGTGGGGGGAACCCCTGACTTTCATACTTAAGTTTGTCAGTGCTTTGGGCCTAGGGAGGGCCATGGGGTCTCTAACTGCATGTAATTGTTATTGATGTTTAGTGAGCCATAAAGCCCTGATTTCCTGCCTGCACCCCCAGCCATAAAGTAACAGTTTGCTGCAGCCTGTAAACACCTCTTGGTCACCAGCGCTGCTCCTTTCTGGTACCTGTGGGGCTAGTGAAAGAGCACAAAGCAAAGGCCCCTCCACCCTCCTGCCCTGGTTCCTGCGAGCTGCTCCCCACTTTGACAGCCTGGCTCTTCCACGGAGCAATGGCCAGAGGGGCAGCCTTGCCCCAAGGACAGGCCGGGGTTTTGTGCTGGGAGCCGGTGGTCTCAAGGGCTAAGGTGTCTGGCCTTGAAGGAGGATGGCCAAGCCCCTCTTCTCCATATACAAAGCTCAAGTGAGCCCATCTTAGGGCAGGGGTACAGCAGGAGCCCCAATCCCAACAAAGCTGATGGCTTCACCTTGCTCAGCTGCACCTCCTGGCTTTACTCTGGGAAGCCCTTTGGGGTGAGAGGTCTCAGAAGCCTGGCCCACACCTTTACCTTCTCTCCCAGGGCCCCTGCCTCCTGCACCAGACCCAGGGTTCCACCCTCTCTACACACACTCCCTTCGCCCTGCAGCCTCTGTGGCCTTCAGTGGAGTTAATCCAATTTGGGCTTTCCGTCAGGTGGGAGGCTAGCCATCCACCTCAAGCAAGAGAACTGACTTAGGTGCTCATGATGGGCTTACCTGTCTTCCTCTGCTGGGTTGAGGCAACCTTCAGGGGATCCAGCATGTCTTGTTTATCCCTACGCCTCCAGGCACCTAACACAGCACCAGACCCGGTCAGGGTGCTCAGCGCATTCCTGAGAAAGAAAGATGGAGAAACTGAAAAAAGACAAAGGGAGAGTGGAAGCAAGGGTGAGCCTGAGCCACACAGAACCCTGGCTGGGTTTCTGAGACAGACAGATGTCTTGAATATTGTTCGTTCCCTGGAATTATTCTCTGGAGCTCCAGTAAAGAGGAAGATTGGTACTCAGTGCATGGCACAGGCGACCGGCAGTCAGGAGTCTCCTTGTGACCCGGGCGACCTCGGTCAAGCCACTCTTTCTTTAGGGCCTCAGTTTAATGCCTACCAAGGAGGAAGTTGGTGAGTTTCTCTCTAGAGTTTTCTTTGTCCAACATTCTGATAATGAGTAAAGGGTGTCCAATGAGGCTAATCTTTGTTCACTTGTGTTTTGAGATTTATGATGCTTTTGGTACACAAACATTTTTGGTGTTGGGATAGTCAAATGCATCTTTTATTTTCACTTCATGGTTTGCACTTTTTTGTGTTTTAAGAAAACCTTTCCTACCCTGAGGTAATAAAGATGTTCTTCTAGTACTGGCCGGGTGGCTCAGTTGGTTGGAGCATTGTCCCTACACCAAAGGTTGAGTTTCTATCCCCGGTCAGGGCAGGTACCGAGGTTGCAGGTTTTGTCCCAGCTGGGCATGTATGGGCGGCAACTAATCGGTGTTTTGTTCTCACGTCGTGTTTCTCTCTCTCTTCCTTCCTCTCTCTATAAATCAATAAACATATCTTTGGGTGAGGATTTAAAGAAAAAAAGATATTCTCCTATATTTCATTGTACAAGTTCTAAACTTTTTTTCATATATCAGTTATTAGTCTACCTGGGATGAATGTGTGTGGTTGGAGATGGGGATCTAATTTTATCTTTTTCATGAAGATAATGATGAGTTGGCTAGCCCTTCCTTTTCATACTGATTTGTAGAGCCACCTCAGACAAGTCCCCACCTGCGTGTGGGAAGATCGAGCCTCCGTGTGTGTTTCTGGGTGTGCCGCTCTGCCCCCCTGATCCGAGTTTCTCTCCTTGAACTCACACACTGTCTCAGCTGCACTGGCTTCATGTGAAGTCGTCATATCTGCCAGGGCACATGCCACCGGCCTCAAACTCGTCCTGGTTATTCTTGCTTTTCTCTATGTATTTTTAGAATCTATTTTTCAAGTACAATGAAAAACCTTTCAGAGATTATGATTGAAATGGAATTGAATTTAGAAATTAATATGGAGGAAATTGGCATATTTATGATGTCAAGTCTTACCAGCAATGGACACAGCTTATCTCTCCATTACTGTGGCCTTCTTTAATGTTGTTTAATAAAGTCTTGCTAGTTGCTTGTAGGTCTTTTGCTGAATTTTTTTCCTTACTTGCTTTTGTTACTATTACAAATGGAGTCTTTTTAAAATTACTTTCTCTAGCTCTGTGGTGCTAGGATATAGAAACACATTCTATTTCGCTTTTTGGTCTTATATGCTGCAACCAGGGGACCCTCTTAGTTCTAATAATTTGTCTGTAGGTCCTCTTGGGTTTTCATGGCAGGTAATTTTGTTTCTTTCTGTTAAATCTTTATTATTTTTCTTTTATTACTGCGTGACTAGAACTTCCAATTCAAATTGAATAAAGGCAGGGATAATAGATATTCTGCTCTACTGGTGGAATTTATTTTTAGGTTATAACCTTAAAGAGTCTATTTGGAATCTCCATTCTTTTCTCTTTCTTTACGTTTTTTTAAAACATTTTCTGTAATTGGTAGGCACTACATTTATGTTCCCTTTTATTGTCTTTAGAAAAAAATGCAAGCTCCCAGAAAAGTTAAACGAAAATATTTTGGTGAGTACCCATGCAGCTTCTTTCCCAGATTCACCACTGCAAACGTGTTGTACACACTGGCCCCATGTCTCTTACCTACATATATTCACTCACTTCCCTTTAACCAATCCATTCAAAAGTAAACCACATGGCATAATATTCTCCAGGTCCACCATGTTGTTGCAAAGGGTAAGAGTTTCTTCTTTTTTACAGCTCCGAGCTAAGCAAAATAAGCCAATCAGAAAAAGACAAACACCATATGATCTCATCCATATGTGGAATCTAATGAACAAACTAAACTGATGAACAAAATAAGACCAGAGGCATGGACACATGGAACAGATGGACAGATCTCAGGACGGAGGGGCATGGTGGGGACCAGAAGAGATTGGCCAAAGAACATGTATGCATGCATGCATAGGTCATGGACACAGACAGCAAAGTGGTGAAGGCGTGGGGGTGGGGTCTGGGTGGAGAGGGGCAAGGGGGGGACACTGGGGGACATCTGTAATAGTGTCAGCAACAAATAAGTAAGCTGCAAACATCATGGTATTCACCCCTAAACACTTCCGTGCACCTCTTCCAAGAATAGGATGTTTTCCTCTTCAAACTTCATCACTCACCACACCTAACGACATCCATAATAACTCAGTAACTTCATCTAACATACCGTCCATACTCGAATGTCTCCAATTATCCTTGGAACATATTATATAGCTTTAAAAAAATCTGAAATATAATCAAACTTCACTCACTGCATTTGCCATGGGGACTCTTTAGTGCCCCGCCCCCCAGTCTAGAATAGCATCCCCGCCGTCCTCAGTTCCTGATTTGTTGTTTTTCCATGAGCATCTCATTGTGAACTTCATCTGTGCTGTTGCATTTAGTTATTTATCTTCCCGCAGTGGAGTGTTCCATGTGCATGAGCCCTCCGCAATTTATTTACCTGTTTTAATGGCAGGTATTTGGGTAGTTTTCAGAATTTTGCTCTTATTAATAGTGTTGCTAATTATATCTTTGCCTCTTGGTGAACATATGCATTTACTTAGGAAGGGAACTGTGGTGCTTTGGAAAGATATGCACTCAGCTAGACGCTGCTGAACAATTTCTCAAAGTAGTTCCGCCAACTTATTCTCCCGCTACCAATGTATAAGTGCTCAAGTCGCCCTGGTGGATATTGTCTTTTTAATTTGGGTCATTCTAGTAAGTGAGTTATAGTTTTTTATTGTGCTTTTATTTTGCATTTCCTGATAATTAGTAGAGTTGAGCACCTTCTCACATATCTGTGAATCCAATTGGGAAATACTGACAACTTTGCAACATTCACATCTTCCAATAATATTTTCAATGAAAAGTTCTTGCACACATTTTATTAAATATATTCCTAGATATTTGATGTTCTATGGTGCTACTTACTGTAATAGGTTTCACTTTAAAATTTTTGTTTTCTGGCCCTGGTTGGTGTAGCTCAGTGGATTGAGCACAGGTTGCAAACCAAAGGGTTGCCAGTTCCATTCCCAGTCAGGGCACATGCCTGGGTTGTGGGCCAGGTCCCCAGCACAGGGCACACGAGAGGCAACCACACATTAATATTTCTCTCCCTCTCTTTCTCCCTCTTTTACCCCTCTCTCTGAAAGTGAATAAATAAAATCTTTTAAATTTTTTGAAAAAATAAAATAAAATGTTTGTTTCTCTGTGTTGTTGTTGGCACATAGAAACATAATTGAGTTTTTAGGATGGCTTCGAGTCCAGTATTTTTCAATGCATCTATCGAGGTGGTCATGTGACATTTTTTGCATTGATTTATCAATGTGGTAAATTATCATGATCAACTTTCAGATGTTAAAGAAACCTTGCATACCTGGAACCAGCCTCTCTTATTTATGATGCATTATCCTTCTTATAGATGTCTATATTTAATTTTTACTATTTTAAGATTTTTGTATCTATGTTTATGAAAAAAATGATCTATAGTTGATTTTTTTTCTGTGACGTCCTTTTTAGGTTTTGATATCCAAGTTTTGTTGGCACCATAAAATGAGTTGGGGAGTGTCCCCTGGTTTCTGAGTCTGTTCTCTAGGAGAATCTATGAAATAAGACGGCTCGAGCCCAGAAAGGGGGAGATTTTTAACCGTTGCAATTTGGTCATTTGGCAAGTTCACTCTTTTTAAAAGAAACTTGTCCATTTCACCAATTTTTTTAAGTGGATGCGAATAAAATAGTTTATAATGTCTTTATATAGTTTTTAGGTCTATGAAATCTGCAATAATGTCCTCCTTTTTAGTGTCTTATATTAGTAACTCGTATTTTCTCCTTTGCTCTTGCTCAGGTTTGCTAGAGGTTTATACATTTTATTAATATTTTCAAGCAAACAGTTTTAGGTTTCAGTGATTTGTCTCTATGGCATGTTTGCTTTCTACTGCTTTGATTTCTAATTAGGTCTTTATATTTTTCTTCCTATTTTCACTGGGCTCAAGTAGCTGGTTCTTTCTGTCTTACTGAGGTAGGAGCTCCAACCATTAATTTTATTCTTATTTTTAGTATACGTATTGAAGGCTATCAGTTTTTGTATAAGAATTCCTTTGGCTTTAGCTCACACATTTCACATGCCTTGTGTGTTTGCCGTGGTACCAGTTGGGGCTCTCCGGAGAAGCGGAACCAGCAGTGTGGGTTTGTGCATGCGCGTGATTTGTTGTAAGGATTGGGCTCACATGATTATGAAGACCTAGGAAAAAGCCAACATTGAACTTCAAGTTGGAAGGCCATCCACTAGCAGAAATCCTTCTTGCTTGGGGAGGTCAGTCTCTGTTCTATTAAGGCCTTCAACTGATTGGATGAGGCCCACCCACCAATTCAAATGGAAATCTCATCCAAAGACAACCTCCACAAAAATATCCGGAATAGTGTTTGCCCAGACAGCTGGGTGCTATGGCCCTGCATGCTGGGCTGTGCCTCCTGTTTCTAGGGGTCTTTGAATACGAAGAATTCTTCCCTCATAATAGTCATTTCTGTGTCTGGGTGTCTTACCACACCTGATTAAAACAAATCCTGGGCACATTTTAAAACACCTGCCCATATTAGCCTTCTCCTGGTGGCAGGGCATCTGCCACAGACACATTCCTTGTGTCCTTCCAGTATGTTTCTGTCAATCTATGAAAGGCCTCCTTCTGGGGACCCTGCAACCAGGCAGCTCAGCCCCGATGTCTAGGAGCTCCTGAAGACACAAGTCACAAAGGGAATGGATTTCCTGATTTGGGGGGAGAGGAAAAAAGGAAAGAATAGGACCATGTCTCAAAACACTGAGTCCAGACCACAGAGTGAATTCTGGGACTACCTTAGGGTCCCTTGCTGGTGCACAGGACAAGAGAGCCCCTCTGGAGGAACAAGGGCAAACCAGAGACACTCTCTGTCCTCAACAGCTTCAAACCCCAAAACCTTGGGGGACTGTTCACAGCAGAAAGGGACCTGCTTGCTGGGGTCTCCTCTTTCTACGCGCTGAGTCCCTGGTGGCTACTGTCCTGACTGCCAGTGGCAGTGTCCCACTAGAATCTTCCTTGATAATTCGAGGTCCAATTTCATGCTAAAGGATCTTCAGTCTCAGCCTCCGCTCCCTGCCAGGCCCAGCCCCACCCTTTGCCTGGAACCTTGTGCCAACCCCAGCTTGACTCTAGGCCCAAGCCCATCTCCCCCCTCACCCCAGATGAAGGGCAGTGGGCTAGCCTTCCTTGAGAGCCCAGAACAAGGGCAGTCTCTCACCTTGACTGAAATTCAATACCTGCAATGGCACTGGCTGGAGAAACAGCTGGGAAGTTTGTGGAGTTCACCCTCTGTGGTCACAGGAGCTCAGCAAACCCATAGTCCTCCAGCTCCCTACCTTCCCCAGCACTGCCTGGCCTCTGTCTTTGAAAGGGCGTCCCTTCTACTCATCCAGAGCGCCCTTCTCCACTCCCAACCAGGGGAGAAGTTTCCAAGTGTCAATTCACTTAGAAACAGTCTATTAGTCTCATGCTCTGAGGAAGGTGGTCTTTATTTCTGAGAATGACAGATGCATGGTTAGGAGAATGGCGTCTTCTATCTCTGTCTCTATCTCTGCCCTGTTCGGGATACAGGCGTATGGTATCTGAGAAGTTTGGGCTTAGGGAAGTTCAGGGCCTAGCTCCAGCTCTTACAAGTGCCTGCTCTGGCTTCCAAAAATGGCCAAGGTCATGGTGGGAGCTTGTCCCGGTTCCTCCATTTGCACCTGATCATATGTCCTATTTTTAAAGTACTTTATTTTTTTTCATAATACAGTCGTTGAAAAAGAGATGAAAGAAAAACTAATATAAAAACACCCATGGGCTTGTCAAAATGAGAAAATCAAGTAGACCCAACCCCGAGACTGGCTTAGCCAGTCTGTCCTCTCCGAAACTTTGTACAGCTGCAGGGGTGGGCAGAGTTGCACAAGAAAAACACGAACACTTTGTTGATGATGATAAATTTAGAGTGTGCAATACTTCTTGGAATTCAATGTTAATAATACCGAGTTGACACAAGAGTTAGTGAATTTATTGAACTTGGACCTAGTTTTGAAACCAATATGCTTTTGTTTCAAAGTCAGATCATTCCTCTGAAAGTCACGAACCAGTTGTCAACGTGGATACATATATGAAAGGAAAATATTTTTAAAGACTTAATTCAGTTATTGGAAAACATTTTTGATGGTAAAATAAATACAACAAAATTCACCATTTTAGCCATTTTAAAGCGCGCCGCTCTGTGGCACCAAGTGCATTCACAGCGTTGTGCTGCCATCACAACTACTTAGTTCCAGAACTTTTTTCCCCTAAAAGGAAAGTTTCTTTACCCTAAAAGGTACTCATTAAACATCACTCCCAACTCCTCCCATCCCCACCCACAGCACCTGACACCCACGAACCTGCCTTCTGTGTCTGCGGAGTTTCCTACTCTGGACCTTTTATACAGATGGAATCGTACAATATGTGGCCATTCGTGTTTGGTTTCTTTCACTTAAGGTGATGTTTTTGAGGTTTATCCATGTTGTAGCATGCATCAGTGCTTCATTCATTCTTATGGCTCAGTGATTTTCCATTGCATGGATGTCCTACATTTCTTTTATCCATTTATCAATTGATGGTTATTTGGGTTGTTTCCACTGAATATGTAAATAGTGCCACTAGAAATTTGTGTACATTTTATTTGAACATCTGTTATAAGTTCTTTTGGATATATACTTAGGAGTGGGATTGCTGAGTCCTTAGATAATTCCATGTTTAACTCACTGAGGAAATGCTAAACTGTTTCTCTGCAGCCGTCACACCATTTTATAATCCACCTGCAAAGCACGAGCTTCCAATTCTCCGTATCTTCTCCAATACTTATTATTTTCTGTTTTGTTGATTTTAACTATCTTAGTGGGTGTCACATGGTACCTCACTGTGGTTTTGATTTGCATTTCTTGAGTAATAACACTGTACATCTTTTCATGTGCATGTTAGTCCTTTGTATATATTCTGTAGAGAAGTATCTGTTCAAGTCCTTTGCCCATTTCTTAATTGGGCTGTCTACTTTTGTTGAGTTGTAAGAGTTCTTAACAGATTCTGAATGCTAGACATTCAGATATATGATCTGTAAATATTTTTCCCATTCTGGGGGTTGATTTTTCACTCTCTTGATAGTGTTCTTTGATGCACAAAAGTTTTTAATTTTTCTAAAGTCTAATTTATCTATTTTTTTAGTTACTTGTTCTTTTGATGTCATGTCTATGAAACCTTTGCAAAGTCAGATATTGTGAAGATGTACTCATATGTTTCCTTTCAGGAATTTTATATTTTTAGGTCATATAGTTAGGTTTGATCCATTTTAAGTTCATTTTGTGTATGATGTGAAGAGCCAAAATTTACTTTTTTGCAAATGGATATCCAGTTGTGACAACACCACTTGTTAAAGAGACTACTCTCTCCCATTAAATAGTCTTTGCGCTCTTGTGAAAAATTTATTTACCATAGATGGACTACTGTATTTCTAGATTCAATTCTATCCCATTAACCCATATGTCTACCATTATATTAGTACCACACTGCTTTTATTATTGTAGCTTTGCAGTAAGTTTTGAAATAAAAACGTCTGAGTCCTCTAAATTTGTTCTTTGCAAATTTTTTGACTATTTGGGGGCCCTTGGAATTCCATGTGAATTTTAAAGCACTTTTTTCCATTTCTGACAAAAAAGCACCTGGGATTCTGATAGGGATTGAACCTGTGTGTCACTCAGGGTTGTTGTCACTTTAATGATAATAAATCTTCCAATTATGAACACAAATGTCTTTCCATTTATTTAAATCTTCTTTAATATCTTTCAGCAATGCTTTTTTTTTTTCATTTTCTGTGTTCAACTCTTCCCCCAAAAAATCAAAGATGAAGGGATCTTTTTCAGTTTAATTACCTGAGGCCAACATTATCTTGATATCAAAGCCAGACAAAGACATCATGAGAAAAGAAATATCTCCTACGAATATAGATGCAAAAATTCTCAAAATAGTAGCAAACTGAACCTAATAGCATATTAAAAGGAGTGTACACCATCACCAAAAGGGATTTACCCCAGCAAGTCAAGGATGGTTCACATTAGACAATCAATTAATGTAATGCACCACTTTATGAAATAATGTGAAAATCCACAGCTAACATCACACTCAATAGTGAAAGGCTAAAAGCTTTGCCCTTAAGATCAGGTACAAGACAAGGATGCCCACTTTTAGCACTGCTATTGAATATTGTACTGGAATACTAGCCAGAGTGATTTAGCAAGAAAAAGAAATAAAAAAGCACCCAAATTAGAAAGGGAGAAGTTAAGACTATCTCCATTCTTTTGGTAGTGGAGGAGGGCTGTTAGTAGCAAGTGTTCTTTTTGCTTTTGTTTTTGACAGATATTTTTAGGGGTTGTAGAACTCTGGGTTGACAGTTATTTCCTCTGAGCACTTTTAAGACACTATTCTACTGTCTTCTACTTCCATTAGGGTTGTAGAAAGGTTAAATGTCAGTGTAATGGCCTTTCTTGTGTCACAATCTTCTCTCCCAGTTGCTTTAAAATGTTCAATTTGTGTCTGGCGTTCTGCAGTTTCACTGTCAGATCAAAGGGTTGGCTGCGAGGGTGATCTGCGCCTCTCAACTGTAAAAGAAAATGATCACACTGGGGCAAATGAGTGGTTTTCCAAAAGAGGGAACTACCACAGCTATTCTGATGCTGTGGAACAAGAGAGAGTTGTTAAAGTGATACTTGCTTCTTAACTCAAGATTCTCTATTCAGCCAGGGGAACAAACAGCTTCCTCTCACAGAGAGCCCAGCTCTGTTGAGGTTGGCTTCATGGGGGGTGAGGGTCCTGGAAGCTGGTACAGTAAGGAGAGTAGAGTGGGCTTTGCTCTCTGTTGTGCAGTTTTGTGCAGAGCTGGGGGACACTGGGTAAATGTTTTTCCTCACAGGGTGGCCACCCAGCTCCATCAGCCCAGGGACAAGGACATCAAATTGTGATGTCACTACTCAAATGGCACCTCTGACAAGGACCTCAAACATGAGTTATTTTAGGGAGTCTCTAGGGGCACAAATAGGGTCTCACAACAGTCATGAAACATTACTCTTCCGATGTTACCTCCAGTCCTCAAAGTGGTTCTGGGACAGAAGGCGATTTGTGGACTCAAGAATGAACCCTCTCACCTGACACAGATGCCTTCCTGTGCTTCCTGTGAGGGCGCCCCTTCTACTTCATTTCCATCCCAGACCCAGGCACGTCCAACTCAGAGCTCAGGTCCTTCCACTGTCCTGCAACTGCATCAGTCACCCCAAAATTGCCTCCACACCCAGACATTCTTCATTCTGGTAGTGGTGGGAATAACAATAGGTGCCCTTTAGTAGCACCTGTGTAGCCACACAGCACTGTGCCCCTAAGGAGTATTTCCTGCTCTGATCCCCATTTGACCGCTGAGAACATCGAGGCTCTCCGTGGTCACATGGCCCGTCAAGGCTGGAACCAGTGTGGCTGCCCTTTCTCTTTCCACCACAGTAGAGTCAGGACCCCAGCCTCACCTCCATGGGCCTCCTCACCCTCCTCAGGCCCAGGCCATTCTTTTTTGTTCTATTCTTCCTTCAACCAGATATACCCCTGGCACTCGTACACACCCCACCTGGCTCAGCCACAGGACTGACTCTCCTTTCTTTTCAGTGTAAGACAACCTTGACCTTTAAACCTGATGCCCAGAGTTACCTGGTGAGGCCAGTCTGGCTTCATCCTGAGACCGAACAAGATCAAGATCACGGCCCATCAAGACCGCCTCTGCTGCTGCCTCTTCTCCCCCTCATGCCAGGTGGGCCGTTGTGCAACTTGTTCTGCTCAGTCTCTGACCAGCGGTCACCCCAACCTTAATTTTAGCAAAGTGAAATGCAGACTTTGCCATAATTGGTATTTTCTGCAAAACAGCCTGTTTAGAACAGAGAGAATGGCGGGAATCTCGAAGCTGGAACAAGTCTGGCCACGTTGGGAAATGCAGCGTGGCAAGTCGGGCTCCCAGCCCAGAGGCTTGAGGGAAGGGACAGCCTATGTTCCTGCACTTGGGTTTCTGTTCTTGTGCCGAGCAAGTCTCCACAGTTTAACCACAGACACAGCCTCTAGATGCACAACAGTAAGAGACCTTATCAATGAAGCACGTCCGACGTCCCCAGCTCTGTGCTGAGCGTGGTGCATGCGTTCGTCATTTGGTTGTAGTGGGGTCCATGGTGGCCCCCAAAGATATGCCCAAGTCCTAATCCCTGGAGATGAACTGTGAATGTCATTTATTTGGGAAGAAATCTTTGCAGATGTAATTAAGGATCTCAAGAGCATCCTGGATTGTCCAGGTGGGCCCTACATCCAATGCCAAGAGTCCTTAGAAGGGACACACAGAGGAGGGACACCTGACGAAGCCCATGTGAAGAGGATGCTGAGATTGGAGTGATGCAGCTGCAACCAAGGAGCACCTGGAACCACCAGGGGCTGGAAGAGCAAGCAAGGATTCTCTCTAGAGTTTTTGGAAGGACCTCAGCCTTGCTGATACCTCAGTTCTGAGCTTCTGGCCTTCAGAACTGTGAGAGAGTAATTTTCTACTGTGAGCCACCCTCTTTGCGGCAGTTTGTTACGGCAGCCCTAGGAGACTAGCGGGGCCCTCAGCCTCCTGGGGAATGGACACTGTTATCATCTCCCATTTGTACATGAAAAATAGGCACAGAGCTCAGATAACTTGTCCAGGGTCCCCCAGGCAGGAAGAGGCAGGGCCAAGATGAAAAGCCAGACGGAATGGCCCCAGGAACCCCGCTCCCAGCCACAGCCCACACTGCCTCTGCTCTGCTAGGCTGTGAGAATGAGAGCTAGGTCAGCATTCCTACCCCCACTTTGCAGACGAGGGCATGAGGCAACTGTGGAGGAACCATTGGAGGCAAACACTGGCCGGCACATTCTGATTCACGAGCAGCTGCTATGCCCGTCATTTTGCTTCATGCTCACAGCCCGCCGGAGAGGCAGCTGTTATGCTCTCCATGTTCTAGGTGCCAATTTTGAAATGGTAGCTCTCGGAGGGCAGGGCCTGTTCCCTGCTGCCACCCTGGGCTGGCCCTGGGCCTGGCAGAGAGCAGCTCAGAGAGGCATGGTGAAATCCCCAAGGTCACACAGCCTGCCCCTCTAGGACCAGAGACTCAAGCGTAGGTTTTCTAAGTCCAAATGTGGTGTTTTGTCCCATTGAACAAATGCCAAGCTCTGTTGTGCACGTTATAGAGAGAATGAGAGGAGGGTGGAGAGACACAGTGAGCTCTGGAGGAGGTGTCAGTGGCATGTCAATGGCAGCTTTGGGACGATGGGGCTGTGCCTTGAGGCTTGGAAAAGTTAGACAGGTGGAGAGGAAGCAGAGAGATGAACTGGCTGTGAATGAACTGGTGTGTTGTTGCTGGGTCCTGGGGGCAGGAAGGAGACCCAGAACTGCTCAGTAGCCTCCCTCCTCTTAAGTCCACCCTGCAACTGACAACACCAGAGGCCTGGGCCGACGAGGATGTGCCCTGCAGTTCCAGGGCCTCCTTCATCCATCAACAGTCAGAGGACAAATGACTCCACCAGGTAGGTCTGTTATCAGGGTGGGTGATGCCAGTGCACACAATTCCACACATTTTCCCAGGGGCCCTGGAACGTCGGCACAGCTTCCAGAGCCAGCCACTGGACTCCTGCAGGCTCCGAGGCAGAGTTCAGGGTGCAAGCTGCTCTCCACTTGTTCTCAGGAGGCTGTTTCTATGGTCAGAGAGTTGTGTGTTCTCGTGCGCACTGGCTTTGAAAGGGAACAATTGTTGATGTGAGTTTTGAGGATCAGCTTCCTGGCCTTTGATAACCTCTTTCTAGAAATCTTTTCCTTTCTATTGTTTAACTTCTGCTTTCACCCTTTTCTCCACACCCCCCACCCCCATCCAGGAGCTGGCTGGCAGTTGAAAGAATGCTTTCCTCTGAGGCAAGGGGACAAGAAGACAGTGCAGAGTGTCCTGGCCAGGAGACAAGACCTCAGAATTCTAGTCTTCGCTCTGCCTTTGTTTGGGAGAGTGAGGACCAGCTTGGGTGCTAGAGTCAGACAGACACTGGTTCAAATCCAAGCTATACCCCTTCCAGGCTTTGTGGCCTTGGCCAGGTGGCTTAGCCCTTCTGAGGCTGTAAAAAACAGATAATAATTGTGTGTAGGCCATAGATTTGTGCAGGTGATACAGTGAGATGATGCACCCAGCACAGTGCTTGGTACCCAGTGAATGTCCAGTGCTCGGTCATTATCGTTTCATTGAATGGCCACTTCTCCTTCCTTCCTGGGCTCGGTGCAGCCATCCTGCTGGTCTACCAGGTTCTGGCACAAGTTAAGCCCTCTGCCTCTTGCTGTTCTTTATTTCTTGGAATGCACATCCTCAGCACCTTGAAATCCTGGCTGCTTTTCATCTTTAAATGGGGTGTAAGTGCCACATTCACCCAGTGTGGTCCCTGACCCTCCCCCTCTCCTTCCCCACATCTAAGTTACTTGATTCCATCACTTCCCTTTGTCTATGCGCTCCACTAGACTGCAAGCTCCGCGCAGGCAGGGACAGGGTCTCCCCTGCCCACTGTCGTACCTCCACCACCCACACCCTGATCTTGTTGTAGTATGTGTGGCCTAATGAATATTCGAATAGTATTTGCTAACTTAATGATTCCTGATATCTGATCCTAGGGAAGCAACCTGAACCTTCTGTGATTCTGATTTGTTCTGTCATAAAAATGAGGATGTTGGAATAATAAGCTGAAACATAGTCTTCCCCAAGTTTCCCATAACCTTGTGAATAAATTCAAGGGAACCAGGGAGAGAAGACAATGAGCTGCCTCGTAAATATGGCCTCTTGCTGCTCTCTAGTGGCTGAGACTGTGAATGGCACTTCATTATTTCCCTAGTCTGTTTCTAGCTCCACCCAGAAAAAGAAGCTCACTTTAGCAGAATAAAACTTCAGAAAGAAAAAAAAAATGCTTTTGTGCGCTCTTCCAGGGTTTCCTTGCACGTATTCAGTGGCCAAAGGAAAAGGGCACATCCTCGTTAGGGCACACCCAGCGCTGAGCCCAGGAGCATGGGAGGAGGCACGACGCGGCAGGAAGGGCTGGGTGGGACTTGTGCCCACCTGCCCGGAGTGAACCAGGGCGTGGCGCAGCCCCTGGAGCCTCCACTTCCTCTCAGTGAAATGGACATACTAATATCAACCCCACACCTGCAGGATTAAACAGTGTGAAGAGCCTGGTGTGTGGTGGGTCCTCACTAAAGGTTAGTGCCATGCCCTCCTGGCCCTAGAAATATTTTGTGTGAATGAAGTGCAGTCACATACATGAAGGAACATGTCACAGCGAGAAGAATCATGCATGGTGTGTGAGTGAGCAGGAAGCAGCGCTGAATCCTGGAAAAGAATCTTGGCCTCAGAGTCAAGAGTGTCGGCACCCAGATTCATTGGCGTGGACACACGTTGGCTGCGTGTCACCCATCTGGATGTCAGCTTTGTCATCTGAGAAATGCAAGGTTGGACAAGATTATCCAGAGGATACTCGGCTCCCAGTAAGTGAAAACCCAAGGACAGCGACGACCCAGGGCCCAAACCCAGCTTGCCGCACATTCTTGTGCAGCCCTTGGGCTAAGGATAATGTGTACAGATTAAATAGCTAAAAAGGTCACAAGAATTTCTTGTTGCTATCTTTTGACTTGAGAAAATCATCTGAAACTCAACTTTCAGTGTCTACACAGAGCCCCGCTGGGAACCACCCAGCTGCTCGCTCATTCAGGGGTCCGCCGCAGCTTTCACGCTGCAGATGCTGAGGTGAGTAGCTGGGCTCGGAAAGCTGAAAATGTTCACATCTGACCTTTTCCAGGAAAAGCGTGCTGAGCCCTGACTTAACTGATAAAGATCTAATTATCTCACCTAAGAAGCTCAGAAGGACAGGACTCTGGGTTTACATCCCTGAAGCTCTCCTGGCCTGGCTTCCTGGTCACAGGACAACAGCCTCAGTTCCAGGAGTCACAACCCACATTCGACAAAGGAAGTAAGGAAGCGGTGCTTGGGGGGGGAGGGTCTCTCTCCTACCTTGCACGGTGCTTTTATCCAGGGAGAAAATACTTCCCAGAGGCCCTATGAGAGGCTTCCCCTATTCATTGGACAGAGCTAGGTCACATGGCAAACCCCAGACCAATCACTGGGCTGGGATCCAACTGACCACCTTAGCCCAGTGGGGCTGCTACGGACCCACCTTTCCTGAAATGAAGGGATCTGGACCATTTACACAAACAAACCCAGGGTTCTGCCAGCAGGGGAAAGGAGGCGCAGGGCATTGTGCCCGCCCAGATCTCTGAGACCCCTGGCACAGCGAGCATGTCTAGTTTCCAGTTGCACCATCCACTTTAGACCTCACATTTAAATGGTCTTTGTTGACTTGGATCTACTCTCTGGAACTCAGGATGTATTTGTAAGTGATTTCCTTCACTGAGGATTTTTTGATCTTCCCTACGGCGAGTTTTGCTTGATTTGAGGCATTGCAGTTAATGACGTGTCTCGGTGTTAGTCCTTTCTTTAGGCCTCACCCCTGCCTCCATGCACGGGAAGGATAAGGAGCGGGCAGGAGACAGGAGAATTTCCCAGGGCTCTGTCACAGCCAGACCTGCTCAGGGCTGAATGGAGACAGATAAAGAGTTCACCGGGATGGTCAAACGGAAGTTCTGCTTGGCCTCTGAGAGAAGGGGCAGCCTCCTGAATTGTTCTTGTGAAAATGCATCCTGTAATACAGCCACAGTTCTGCAGAGTTAGAAGAAGAGGAAGCATGACCTCCAGGATCAAATGGGAACAATTTCGTAAGTGAATCAAGAAGCAATTTCATAAGGACTTCAATCTGAAATTGCAGCCTCCTTGTTGCCGGAAAGATTGGGAATTGCAGTTACAGACACAAAGGAGAACCTCAGAACAATGGAAGGGAAACCAAAAGAACTCACACAGCAAATAACAAATGGGTCAGAGGTCCCAAGAGAGAGGCAAAGCCCTAATATATATCCTCTCCCCAGAAAGCAGATGGTGACTTAGACAGAAATTGCATAACAGAGATGGCGGGCTATAGTTCTCCTGAGATGGAGAAAGTTCCTTGAACTAGGACCTTTTCTTGACTTGAGGGCGGGCTTCCTGATAGAAGATGCTTTTTGAACATTGTGTGCCTGGGTCTTTTTATTCTAAGGGAAAACAGGGAAACAAATCCAAGAGAATCAAAACATGCCACTCCTCTGCACCTCAGTTTATTCATCTGAAAAGTGGAAATTTTAGTGTCCATGTGGCTGACACAGCACCTATACCGATCCCCCTGCACACTGCCTTCCTGTGCTGTCGGAGCTGGACAGCTGGAAACCCAGTTCCTCAGACCCCTTTGCAGCTAGGGTGCAGGTGCGTTGCACTCACTCAGGACTCAGATGTGGAAACAGTGCAGGAGGTGGCCCCAGGCTGGGAGACTGGAAAGCCCAGAGGCAGAGGTATTGGATCTCCTGGGGAAGTGGGAGGAATTTTGCACATTGAGTCCTGAACACCATGGGTGGCGATTAGCAAGTGTCTGCAGCGGAGCTTTCTGTTAGAAGATTCCGAGCCTGAGTTGAGGCATTTTTAGACTCTGTTGGCCCCACAGTGGCCCGGTACTGTTCTGAGTCTAAGTGATGTTCAAGCTTGATTCTTTGGTTCTGTTAGAGAGTCCATAAAGTACCCAATAAGTAACTTTAATAGATATCTTTCGGTATGAACTTGCAAACATGGATTCTGCTGTCTGCAACTAAGGACCTTGGCCTAAACCACATACAACATGTTAGATCAGCGCCTGGCATGTGGCAAAGCCTCACCACATGTTAGCTAACATTCTGGATTCCTGGAATATTCTATGAAGAGAATTATGTGTCTTCTCTTGTTCAGCAAGCATACGTTTTAAGTACCATTGATTTCTCTCTGAAGGAACTGAACTCTCAACCCCTCTCCCCTGGGAGTGGAAACAATCTTGCTAATCAAGCCAAACAATCAAGGTCAGGTTTTCTCAAGCTCAGCCTGTCAAGCTTTCTTCCCTCTCCCCTCTGACATGCTCTCCTGGTGTCAGTGGCCTGGGGCAGGGGCCACCCATTTCTCCTCCTCATTTGTTCTATCCGATATTGAAGTCTAGGCTGACCAACCTCTTACTCCAGCCATGATAAGAGAAAATGGAGGCGGGGGTGCAGAGAGCCCCTAGCTTGCCTTCTTTTCATGCTCCTTAATGTAAAAGTACTTAGAAAAGTTCTGGCACATAGTAAGTGCTCAATAAATAATTATGATTTTTTATTAACACCCAGGAACCAGGCAGGCTGTGGGGTGGCTGAGGATGCATGCTCTGCAGGAGGCAGATGATGCGAGTGGGGAAAGAACTGGTTTCCATCAGCTGCCAAGCCATCACGAGTAACTGGCAGGAGAGGAGAGACCAGACAGAGGGTGTAAGTCCCTCTGCGTCTCTTCACTTGTCACACTGTTATAGTTCAAGTGAAAACTTAGCAAGGAAAAGAACATATGTCTGCCCATGTCTTTCTAGATTTACATGCTTTTCACCAATAAGAAAAGGAAAAAATAGGACCAAAAGTAAAATGTATGAACAAAATGAAAAGAAAAAAATATGGGGGGGGGAGTCAGACTAGCAGCTACGTGGAAATTCAAAAATGCAAATGACATGTTGCTGGTTGCAATGATCTGACTCCTGCTCCCCCACCCCCACCCCACACCCTGTGCTGGAATAGATTACTGCTGATTACCCCAGAAAAATGGGATGAGAAAAATCTGCAGCATGTGATCCTCAAAACTTGGGAGGGAAATTCAGTCCTAAGCACAAAGTGAGCCCGCGGGGAGGGCTGGGGAAGTGGAGAACGTGAGAACCTGCCTTCGGGGAGAGAGGCTGGCAAGCATTCACACCTCTAGGGTTGATGCCCCTGTAATAACAAGGCATCACCTCTAGGGGGCACAAACTCCTTGCGTTAGGAAAACATGGCTACACAGGGTTGGGGAAATTGCATGGCCTATACCAGCGGTCCTTTTTGGCACCAGGGACCCCTTTGGTGGAAGCTGGAGGGGGGCGGGGCAACAGGAGGTGGAGCTCAGTCCTGCGTCGCTCTGCGGTTCCTATACAGTTGTAATGTCTCCAGGCCCTAGCATAGGTCTTGGCACATAGTTGCTTTTCAAATATGTTTGGAAAGAGATAAGAAAGGAAGAGGAGAGAAAATGGTATGTCAGCTATTTCTGCAGCAATACTGCATAGCAACCATCCCAAACTCAGTGGCTTAAACCTAACGTTCTTACTCGTGGTCAGCAGGTCATCTGCAACTTGGCTGGACTCCTGGCTCCAGACTCCCATTTGTCCGGGTTGCAGGTTGGGTTCTGGTCTGCTCCATTTTCTCTGGGCCAGTGGCCACTTGGTATGGGTGGTCTACACTAGGCGTGCCACCTTGGGACCCAGGTGAATGGGAGGTGGCTAGCTGGGGAGTATCTTCTCATGTCAATCACTGAAGCATAAGTACTCAGGTCCAATGCACAGGCGCAGTTCAAGGGTGTGATCATGTCATGTCCACTAATTAGTGTCGTGTCACACCCATTGACCAAAGCAAGGGAGGTGGCCCAGCCCAAAGTCACAGGGCCCTGCAGGTGATGGAGAACCATGGTCTCAGACTCCGGAGCTGCAGTCTGTTGTACCCTTCTGGCTCAGAGCTCGGAAGGTTCGGAGGCTCTCTTCCATCCTAGGTCCTGCCTAGTGGAGCTGTCCCAAGGCCACATCCAGGAGGCCAGAGTCAGACATCAAGCTGCGAGTTTTCTTGGGGCAGGAGGTAAAGCAAACTCGGGTTTGTCTGACCAGTGTTGAAATGGCTGTTCTGTCATTTGTATTGTGCAGGAAGGGAGGCGTGGCTTTCTGGAGCCAGGAGGTAAAGCCACGAGCAGGGCCAGGTGAGAGAGGACAGAGGGTCACAGCAAAGCAAGTGGCTCCATGAGCACCCAGCATCCCCCCAAGTGCATCCTTCCTGCACAGCCTGCTCCCTGTGGCAGCCCACCGCAGATTCTAATTTATTTTTCATTAAAAACAACTTTTACAGAATGTTTTGATTTCAAAAGCAACACTTGGTCTCTGGAGAAAAGTAAGAAAATGCAGGTAAGCAAAGCAAAGCAAATAAAAATATACCCCATGATAACCACTCTTTACAATTGCTGGGTAACCATCTGGCCTTTTTTCTGTAAGTGCACTATATTCATATACTCATCTGCAAACATTGGATTATACGCCACATCCCCATTATTATTTTCCCCCCTCACATGGCAATATATAATTAACGCCGTTCCATGTCAATAATCTACAGTTTCATTCTTACTGGCTATACCATATCCCACTGTACGGGCGTAGCAGAGGTGTCCAACACGGGCCACATGTGGCCAGGGTGGCTATGAATGCCGCCTAACACAAAATTCTAAATTTACCTAAAACCTTCTTTTTTGCTCATCAGTTTTTGTTAGTGTTTGTGTATTTAATGTGTGGCCCAAAACAACTCTTCTTCCAGTGCAGCCCAGAGATGCCAAAAGGTTGGACACCCCTGGCAGTACAGGGACCTTAATTTATCTGCCTTTTACTATCGGACTGTTAGGCTGTTTCCCAATTTTCATTACTGAACAACTGTAATGAATATCATTTGAGCTCAACATTTACCCACATCTTCATTTACTTCTCTAAGTCACTTTTCTAAAGGTGGAATTACCCAATCAAAGGGTGTGCCCATTTTTAAGGCTTTGAAGTACATTGCTTAGCTAGTGGCAGGAAGGTAGTAGTAAACTACTCCTCAGGGACGGGTCCTTGGGGGAACGTGCTAATCTTTACACACAGGTGTAGAACAAAGCTTTGCACCTAGCAGGAGCTTAATGAATGTGCAGAGATTGTAATTGGAGCCTCATAAATCCAGACTCCACAAGCGCCCTCTCTGCAGTCTGGCTGCTGCCTTCTCCGAGCTCTCAGAAGCAGGGCTAAGAATCACTCATAAAAATGAGGGAAAGGCAAGAGATCACAAAAAGGCAGAGGAACAATATCTCAGGGGAGTCCGCCATTTAATAACACCCTGGGTCATTACACAGCCCTTTCAATGAAATACAGCCGTTAATGGTCCAGTTATGAACATAACTGTTCCAATATAAATTAGAGTCTACGTTATTCAAAACAGCCCAATGTAACCATGCGGGCAAAAATCATGTACACAGAAGTACCAGGGCTCAGAGGTTAAAGACCCTGTGGTAAAGAACTACCGCCATGTCCAACCTCAGAACAGACGTGATGCAATTACCCACTCGAGGAGACACACGTTCGCTTCCACACCACTGCAACCAGCCGACTGAGGCCCTGCGCAGCGGTGGGGCCGCAAAGACAAAGGAGCCCTTTGGTATAATCTGAGCTCACCCCCTGAGCTTTGATTTCTATTTTTTAGACTCATTTTTCACAAATCCTCGGACTAGAGGGCTTGGTGCATTTGGACAGAAAAAAGATAACTGGAAAACGGGACGTTTGGTTTAGCCTTACAAAGATTTCTGTGTTAAGCCTCACAAATGAATGTCATATTAAACTGGATTTATACAGCCCTGCCATCAAAGAGAGGAGAATGAAGGAGAAGAATGTATTAAAACACGCAAAGATAATCTTTCTATACAACCTGACATTTATGAACATAACTCAAAGAAATACCTTAAAATTAATCTGTGGATTACAGCAATTTGAAATGTATGGAAAAAATACAAGAATGAAGAGGAGGGGGACAGAGAAAATGAAATGTATTGACATTCTGAAGTCCCTTTTCATTAAAAAGCAAATATTTTCAAAGAACATAAGGCTCTCAGTTATTAACAATTCATTTTTTTACAAGCTACATTCAATTTTGATCATACACAATAATATGAAAAATCCTCTTTAGGATTACCTGCACAAAATTGCAAAGAAAAAACATTATAAGATTATATGACAGTCTCAAAACTGAATTACTAACGTGCACACCCAGCGGCAGATAAAAATGAAAGAGAAGGGTTGGTTAAGTTTTCAATTTCCCCACAAGGACCTGATGTTAATTTCAATTCACTTACGTGCTGCTTTCTAAAGAATTATTAACGAAAACCAATAACCTGATGGTTTGATAATAGGCAGGTAAAGAGAAATTATTTTCTTGACTGTCATCTAGAAACTGGGTGAGTTTTTCAAGTCACTCAGAGCCTCAGCATGAACTGGGTGGTGGCAGTGATGCCTCCCAGGCAGGATTAATGTGAGGATTTCAACAGATGATGGGATTCAAGTGCTGGGCACGTTGTAGGGACTCTTTAAAAAAAATTGCAATTTTTGTGGACATGGGCATGGCAAAAATTTATTCTCGAAGCATCTGGTAAAGATCATCAATAAGTCTAATATAATACACTTTTTAAAACTTTGTCCTTCCTTCTAATGCTTTGATGTCTACAGTGCAATGAGCAATAAGTTCTGCTCAGAGGGTTTTAGATGGAAGGCATCCGTAAGGAACAGTTTTTATTGAGCACTTACCATGTGCCAGATACATTATAGCATCTTGAACATTCTTCACACCAACCTTATTGGGTAGGCACTGTTATGGGTCTTACCAGTGCAGAAACGGAAATCTGGAGAAGTTCAGCAGTTTTGCCAAATGTCTGGAAGCAGCAGAGGGGTTGAGAACCTGGGCTCTGGAGCGAGGGTGCCTCAGTTTCCCCACTGAGGGGAATCAGGGTGGGTAGTATATTAGGGTTTTCCAGAGAAACAAAACCAATGGGATATATAGCTTATATGTACATCACATGTGTATATATGTGTGTGTGTATAAACAGAGAGAGAGAGGGATTGATTTTCATTTAAGGAATTAGCTCTGTAATTGTGGGAACCAGAAAATGCAAAATTTGCAGAAATTCCAGCAGGAGCTGGTATTTCAGTCTTGAGTCAGAAGTCAGTCTGGAGACAGAATTCCTTCTTCTTTAGGGGACCCTCAGTCTTTTCTCTTAAGACCTTCATCTGATTAGATGAAGACCACCCATATTACAGAGAGTAATCTGTTTTCATCAGTCTACTGAGTTAAATGTTAACCATATCTAAAAAATACCTCCACAGCAACATCCATGCTGGTACTGGACCAGGCAAAGGCACATTACAGCCTAGCCAAGTCACACGTAAAATTAACCACCAGGGATGGTCCAAATATTACCTTGGTAAGGTTTGGAAAGGATTACATGAGATAATCCACATATAGTGCCTGGTATGCCTGAAGTACTCAGTGTCTCTAGTTCTTGTGGACAGAGCCTAGCGTGGATGAAGCAGTCAGCCCACAGACGCTAGCTCCTCTGAGTGAGTGATGGATGAGCTCCTTCCTGTTGCAACCAAGGTCATTTGCCTCCAGAGCTCTTTGTGCCATCCGCTCTGATAGCCGCCAGACAGATATGGCCATTCAGCCCTCATCATGTGGCTATGGTGACTAAAATTTAAATTGAAAAGCTGAAACAAGGAAAAATTTTAAATATTCATATGATTTGGGTTCAAGAATATATTGGAGTAAGTGAAATATACCACCAAAACAAGTTTTTTTATTATATTTTATTGATTATGCTATTGCAGTTGTCCCATTTCCCCCCCTTCATTCCCCTCCACCCTGCACACTCCCTCCCACCCACATTCCCCCCTTTAGTTCATGCCCATGTGTCGTAAGTTCTTTAGCTTCTACATTTCCCACCCTATTCTTGCCCTCCCCCTGTCTATTTTCTACCCACCATCTGTGCTACTTGTTCTATGTACCTTGTCCCGCTCTCTCCTCTTCCCTCTCCCCTATTGCTAACCCTCCATGTGATCTCCATTTCTGTGTTTCTGCTCCTGTTCTAGAGGTTTGCTTAGTTGGCTTTTGTTTTAGATCTGGTTGTTAATACCTGTGAGTTTGCTGTCTTTTTACTGTTCATATTTTTTATCTTCTTTTTCTTAGATAAGTCCCTTTAACATTTCATATAATAAGGGCTTGGTGATGATGAACTCCTTTAACTTGACCTTATCTGAGAAGCACTTTATCTTCCCTTCAATTCTAAATGACAGCTTTGCCGGATAGAGCAATCTTGGATGTAGGTCTTTGATTTTCATGACTTGGAATACCTCTTTCCAGCCCCTTCTTGCCTGTAAGGTCTCTTTTGAGAAATCTGCTGACAATCTGATGGGAACTCCTGTGTAGGTGACTGTCTGCTTATCCCTTGCTGCTTCTAGAATTCTCTCCTTCATTTTAATCTTGGGTAATGTAATTATAATGTACCTTGGTGTGTTCCTCCTCGGGTCCACCTTCTTTGGGACTCTCTGAGCTTCCTGGACTTCCTGGAAGTCTATTTCCTTTGCCAGATTGGGGAAGTTCTCCTTTATTATTTGTTCAAATAAGTTTTCCACTGGTTGCTCTTCTTCTTCCCTTTCTGGTACCCACATAATTCGGATGTTGAGACGTTTAAAGATGTCCTGGAGGTTCCTAAGCCTCTCCTCATTTTTTTGAATTCTTGTTTCTTCCTTGTTTTTTGTTTGGTTGTTTCTTTCTTCCTTCTGGTCCACTGCATTGATTTGAGTCCCAGTTTTCCTCCCATCTCTGTTGGTTCCCCATACATTTTTCTTCATTTCACTTATTGTAGCCTTCATTGTTTCATCTAATTTGTGAGCAAAATTAACCAATTCTGTGAGCATCCTGATCACCAGGGTTTTGAATTGTGCCTCTGATAGGTTGGCAATCTCTTCATCACTTAGATAAATTGGCTCTGGGGCTTTGATTTGTTCTCCGGTTGGAGCCATTTTCATTTCTGGGTTTTTGTTTTGTTTTGGTTTTTGTTTTTTTGGTCTAGTCACGGCTGTTAGGTAGTGAGGGGTGGAGCCTTAGGTGTTCTCCAGGGTGGAACAGCCCAGTCGCTGGGTAGTGACGCTGTATGTGGGGGTGGGGTCTGAGAGGAGACAATGGCGCTTGCTTTGCTCACTCTCGGATTCCACTCCCTTCCCCTGCTTCCCCTTTGCCTGGATTATCTGCGCGTGAATGTGGGACCACCTGGTCAGCCAGCTGCCTTGTGCAGCCTCACTGGTTCTGCACAGTTGCCACCCCGTGCCCGGGGTCTGCTAGTCTCCACCTGTGCACCTGGAGGCTGCCAGCCGCTGCTGCCTACGTGCCCGGTCCGCACCTCCGCTTTTTCCGGCCGAGACTCTGCCCCTCTTACCAGTCTGGATGAATCGTTGTTGGACTTCCAAACAGTTTGATTTTCTGAGTTCTGGTTGTTTTCTTGTTTCTAAATCTTTGTTGTCCTTAATTTTGGTTGTGAGAGGAGGCACAGTGTGTCTGCCTACACCTCCATCTTGGCCGGAAGTCCCCACCAAAACAAGTTAATTTCACATTTTTAAAAACTTAAATGTGACTACTAGAAAAATTACCCCTGTGGCTTGCATTATATCTGTATTGAAAAATGCTGCTCTATCCACCGTGTTTTCCACCGGCCCCTCCGGCACACACGAGACCCACATGGGCCAGGCTAAGCTGTCGGCAAGGCTGCGTGAATTGTTTCTTAAAAAATTGTAATGGTAGCACCGACCACAAAGAAAAAATAAAACCAATTAGATGTTATTTCAATTAAGATCTTTCGTTCATTAAAAGATGCTGTGAAGAGAGTAAAAGGCAAAGTGCCAACTTGGAAAAGATATTTGCAAATTATATAACTGACAAAGAAATCTTGTTATATGTACAGGATTTACAACAAAATGCTTCAAATCAATATGAAATAGGGACACAGCTCAATAAAAAAATGTGTGAAATTTGAACAGGCGTTTGAAGAAGAAGATGTCTGAAGGACTAATAAATGCATGAAATGCACATTTAATGATAATGGCTACGAGGAAAGTGACGAAATACCAAATGCTGACAGAGAGGTGGAACCGAATTCTCACTCAGTGCCGATGGGGTGCAATGTGCTACAGCCACATTGGAGGACTTTCTTCTTTTCTGTACCTTTTAATTGTCCTACCAAGAGCAGGTATGCTTCCCTCTTTCACCAAAAAAGCAATAAAAATTGATCTTTAACTTGAAAAGCCAGCGTTTCAAGATATATAAAATAATGAGGCAGAGAAAAGGGCCCTGACACGCTGGAAGGAATCATACGTGGTTAATTGAGCCGCAGGGAGACTGAGAGCAGGACCGCAAACATGGAGAGCTTCACAAACGGCAAGACACAGTGCCGGTCTGTTTAAAGCAGACCCCGTGGTCCCCTGGGAAACTGCAGGGCATTCTTTGAGGCCTGAAACCAGAGGGGATCCGCCAGGAACTTTGGTGAAAGCAGTGGGGAGTCTGCTGGGGGCTTCCTTTCACATTAAGCCATAAAATAATTTTCTTTGGGGGAAAAAAAAAGTCTGTGACAAATGGCCACAGAATTAGACTAGATCACTGACAATTGCAAATTTGCAAAGCTTTGCTCAGGCCTTTGATAGCGTGCTCTGCCCTAAATCTAAGAGTTACGAGTTATTCTCATCAGGCATACGTTTTTGAAGTCCCTTGGTCTGTTGAGCAGTGCATGAGGCCCCGCTGTGGCTCTTGATCAGGGAAATGAAAATGATTGTCTTTAACATAAAACTCGAGGCCATAGGATCAGCTTCTTGTCTGCCTGCAGAACCTGCTGATTCCAAGCTCCTCCACTTCATGGTTCGGCCCTCCGGTGAGATACAAGTCCAAAGACTTTTGTCCTGGGGTCCACAGGCCCCTAACACATTCATGGAGGGGATTCAGTGGGTCTGGGGACTTGGATGGGGAATAATATATTTATGTTTGTTCACTTCTAATTGAAATTTAGTTGTAAAAATTTAGTTTGGAAAGTAGCAACAAACTGCAGTAACAGTACCAGTTCCTATTGTCCTCAATAGAAATGAGATCAATAGAAATTAGATCTTTCCACATCATACTGGAGTTGTTGCAGATATGTTGAAACAAAGTCTATGCTCATACTCCTTCAAAATTGGTTATTACATCCACTGCTAGAACTTGTTCTGTAAAGCATTAATAAAGAAGTGTACATATTACTCTCATAACTTAAAAAATTATTTTGATAACAGTATTTCAATATAACTGTAATCTTATATTTCAAAAGCACTTAAAAATATTATTCTGAGGTGCCTGGGGGCTTTACCAGAGTGCCTGAGGGGTCCCTGGCTTGACAGAGGTTAAGAACCCTCATCGGGACAAGAGACAGAGTTGGTTAGGGCGGGAGGACCAAGTTGAGGAAGCAAGGCAGGGTGTGGGGGTGGGCTTTGATTCTGGCACAGACGTAGTCAGAGATGGCAGGGAGACGCCTGGCCAGACCCGAACGCCAAGCAACCTCAGAGGTGCAGAAGAACAACAGCTCGGAAGGGCGCCGCTCACGGCAGCCCCAGAGGAAAACCTCCCTGCGGTCACCTTCTGAAGCTCTGACTTGGACTCAGGTCATACCTGGTTCAACCCTGGCTTCATCCCTCACTCATTCTTGGGCAACTTACCTCATCATGCTGAACCTCAGTTTCTCCATCTATAAAAGAGTAGTCATAATACTTGCCCCAACGTTTTGTTAAATAATTGGTTCATAAACATAATGTTGAACAAAGGAAGCAAATTACAGAATAATACACCATGTATGAAACATGTGAAGGGATTGCAAAACGAGGTTATATGTTTGTAAAGGCTTCCACAGTAAAACAGAAATCATGCATGAGAATAATACACATCAGATTCAATTTTCTCATAGTCACGCCCCACTCTCTGTTCTGAGAAACATGTAATTTCATCTTTGTGCGAACATCACAGAGTGCGCTGACACAAACCTACTGCACTCTCAGGCTAGCTGTGTGGTCTGCCTTTGACCAGGACGTCCTTTTGGGTGCGTGACCACACTTACATCTCAGGAATGGAGGGAAATGGGTTTGACAGACACACAGGTGAGAGGGACATGCAAGAAATACATGTGTCAAAGGTTAATATTGGATAAAGCTCAGCAGTGGATTCTTTTTTTAAGCTTTACTTAAGTGACCTGTAATAAACTGAACACATAGACACGTAAACTTGATTAAGTTTTGACATTTACATGCTCTGATGAAACCATCAGCACAATCAAGACCATGAATGAACATATCCATCACCCCCAAGAGTCCTCATGCCCCTTATAATCTCTCCATCCCGACTTTCCCACCTCCCATTCCCAGGTGATCACTGACGTCTGTCACTATTGATGAGAGTTTTCTAGAACTTTGTATGACGGAAATCATATAGTAGCATGTACTATTCCTTGACGGGCCTGTATTCCTCAGCATTTCTGGGTCCCCAGCTTCGTCACTTCCGAGTCTGGATCACATGATTGAAAAGAAACCCCAGGTAGCCCGCCGCGTGCTGCGCGCTGGGTCCCAGCGTTCCTCGTCGTTGTGTCTTCCCTCCGCCTTTTGGTCTCGTGCTGGCTTTGCATGTAGCATCCAGGGTTTTTAGCGGTACGTTGTGGGGAAAAAAAGAAGAAAATACTTCTACCCCATGTCCGTAGAACAGGGTGTCAAACTCATTTTCAGCGAGGGCCACATCAGCCTCGCGGTTGCCTCAAAGGGCCGAACGTAACTTTAGGACTGCATAAATGCAACTCTTCCGTAATGAGGGGCAAGGAGCTTGGCACTGCTGCTGGGTAGGAACAAGGTGCCGGGTCGGCCAGAAGAAGGTGGAGGGCTGGATTTGGCCTGTGGGCCTTGTGTTTGCCACCTGTGCCCTAGAAGCAGAACACCTGATGCATTTTTAAAAGCTGGCCTCTGGCTCCACTTCCACAAACAAACAAACAAACAAACAAACACACTTCCCTGTGAAATAGGGGCAGCATCCCAGTGTCCTTCAAAGGAAATGGAAAACAAGTTTGCACCGGGAGGCAAGATGATCAGCAAGGTTTAGATGTCCCCATCTGCCTGCCAAGTCATTACACCAGAGGCAAAAAGCCACCTCTGTTTGCTAGAAATGCCTCAATAACACGAGATAATGCCAACATCGGTGACTTCATCTACTTCCTATACAGACCTCACTTGCCTGGGATTCACTTGGCTGAAATCTGCTCGTTTTTCTTTGCCTCCTCTCCCAGCAAAAGCAACTATGCACGCACACCTCCTCCTCTGTCCACAAGCCTCTCAAAAACTCCATTCGTTGCCTTCAATAAACTGACCTCCTTTTTCCAAGAAGAATACATACCATGCTACAGGAAGTACCTCAACTTCCAGCACCCAAATTCCACTACTCATGGGTGCTAGGGCCACTGCATGTGAGTTCCCTCACAGTTCTTTACTGCTACATTTCAGGAAACAGTCGTGATTACTGTTCAAAACCAGGATGACGCTGCAGTCGGTGGTACCCTTTGGGTTCATGACACATACAACCTGCTCCACAGCTCAGATGCTACAAATCCCCCGCAGCCAGCCCGTCTGCCTTTCCCAGGGTTACAACCTGCAGTCGGCTGCCCCACCTGCGCTCTGTACCCCTCCTCCTGCACTGCCTTCTGAAGACTTGTTCTCATGAACTACTCTTGGGCACGGGTCAATCTGGTCACGGGTCGATGAACATCCCACATCCCTGGCTCCTTCTCATCAATATTTAAACAGGCTTCTGTCTCTCCGATCTTAAAAAAAAATAATAAAGAAATATTAATATCCTCCTTCCAGTATCCCTCTGATTTCTTCATAGGCAACTCCTTGGGAGGCCTGTCTGCTCCTTTGTCTCCACGTTCTCACCATCACGCTCACATTGTCTTGCATCGGCTCACACTGGCCTCCCCCATCTGCTCCGGCGAACGCCACTGCCTGTGTGGTCATGCCGTGTCTCAGCCTTCATCTCACTGATTTCTCATGAAAATTGCCCCAGTTGGTTAGCTTTCTCTGAAGCTCTTCCTCCTGAAATACCACGTTCTCCTGGCTTTTCTCCTAAGGTCATCTGCTCTTTCTCTCCTTAAGTGGACGAGCTCCTGAAGCCGTGCTGAGCCTCTCCACCAAATGCTGTGCTCCCCACCAGGCAATCTTGTCCGGGCCTCTGCTCTCCTCCCATCGCATGCACAACACATCTGTTAGGACAAGGATCTCAAACTTGTTTTCCATTTCTTCTTCATGTAACATTCCCACTAAATGTTAAAATGTAGCACAGTATTTCGCAGATGCAGCTGCAAACAAGACGAGCTAACAGGAACTCAACCTGGATAAACATAGAGACTGCAAAGAAGAAATCAACATGTCTCCTTTACTTGCTGCAAGTGAATAAAACTACCTTATAACAACCACATCTCCATCTTCAATAAAGCAATCTGAGTGGCAAACTCCTTGACTTTGGTAACAAATCTAAGACAGGTACTTCCAACTCAGGCCTCACACCAAAGATGTCCAAATAGGCACATCCTTGCTGAGTGTCTCCACTGGAGCATCCCACAGGCTGAACATGCCTAAACACAAAAATTCCTACAAATCTGTTCCTCCTCCTGTGTTCCCTTCCAGTATGTGGTACCCCAGCATTCACCCTATCAGTCCAGACTTGTCAGTCACTCAATTCTGCACATCCCACACACTCAGTCTACCGCTGCCTACCTCCCAACTATCTTTTGCCATTCACCATGCCACTCCCTTGCCCAAATAACCAAAATCAAACGAGCTTCAGAAGATGCCCCCAAACCAACAGGGCCTGCTTGGCCCTTCAAACCACAGCAGGCATCGCATGCATGGTTAATTCTTCAGTGTTCATTGCTAGGAGGTTTGAATGTCAGGAGGGAAGTGCCCTGTGGGTCCTATTCAATGGGTTCTGGGACACAGCAACGTGCCTGACAACTAGTGAGGTCAGTGAACACCGGTTAGAATGACAGAACAAGAGAAGACAGACAAAGGGACATCATTTGCCCTCTCCGTGGTGCGTCTGGAGGTTACTCGATCTCAGGGCTGCAATCCATTCCTGCCACACACAACATGGCGGTGACCCAGACCCGTGCCCGACTTCCGTTTCTGGTACAAAGTCAGGTCACTTCCTCTCCGGTTGCCCTGGAGCTCCCTGGAAGCTAAGAATGTGAGGAGTCTTCTGCTCCTTTTCTCTTCCCTATTGTTGCCCCTGCCCCAGCTCAGCCTGACTGAGCAGCTCCAGGTCTCTACCTGCAGCGGCTTGTCTGTCGGTGAGAGGGGGTCTGCGGGGAGGGCTGGGAAGGGACAAAAGGGGGAGGTGGCTGGGCGGCAGGTCAAGTCAGTTTGTGTTGAAAGCCCACCCCACAGCTGGTTCTCACTGAGCTGTGGGGAGAGGCAGATGCAATGTGTAGGCAGAAACAATGATCTTAGTAGCCAGAACTTCGTTGCCATGAAATGTGTGTGTGCACAGGTCTCCGCAGCCTGAAAAGCCATTTTCCCTTCAGGATTTATTCATCAACTGCGCCTGGCCATGCCTTCCATGGGCCATTTGGTAGCCTTTCTCCTGATTCTGAGGCAGTATCCAGCATGAGAGGAGTCTTTACTGATTTTCATTCACGGTAAGCACCGTTCTTCACTCTTCTCATCCTTTTCCTGAAACAGCAGCGAAAACCCATCTGGAGATAGGTCTGTCAAAGGGGCTGAAAAGGCTGCAGGAGTCCAGAGCATTGACTTTTGTTTTTTAAACAAAGAGCTCTTTTGCATGAAGGAATGTTAGGATTTGGGCATCCTAAGAGGTGCTGTGAGACTTGAAAACAGCAGAGATTTTGCCATAGATGAGAAAGGCAGTCACCAAATGGACACCCCCTGACTCACAGACCTCCTGGCAAGCAGCCACCTTAGCATTGGAACAGGTTGAAAAGTTTGCTTTTTCTCAAACCAGTCCTCACATCCCCACATTTAGTTTTGCTGAGTTGTTTTAAAAATCTGGCCTGATTTTTTTTTTTTGGGGGGGGGGTGCAGCGTAAGCAGAAGCCCCCAGGTAGCAAAGAAGTTCAAGGAATCTTCTTACTAATACAACTTTCACTGTTGCTTGTGCAATAGTGTGAGGCAAGGATGGGCAGACATTTCTCAGGTGCGCTGTTGACCTACACGGCGCATGGCGCCTTGGCTTTTGAAAGTTAAGAAACACAGGTTTGAAGAAATGGTGAGGGTTACCTAGGAAGGCTATTTTGTGGCTTAGCAGAAACATGGCTTTTGTGCCAACACAATATTTTAAAAATTAGTGTGTGGGTTTTAGTAATTAGTATATAATTTTAGTTATCAATTGGTTCATAACAAACAGACTAATTAGGAACCTTACTCAGTCATTCATCTAAGTGAAAAGTTCTGCTAAATTGTATTTGTGGGCATTGATTAAAGCTAATGGGGAAAAGAGATTAAGATGAAAATCATGGGATTAAATTTGTAATTAGTTCGTACCGTGGAAAATCGCTTGGTGTGACATGGAGACAGACAGCCTGCTGGTACCTGTCCACGAAGGTTGTCATTCACAGACCAAACCTCTGAAGTGTTTTTACAAAAGACTGAGTATTTTATTCTGTTATCTTTTTCTTTATTCTTGCTTAACAAGGAATTGAATAAGAAGGCCATGTCTGGAACCTCATAGGCCTTTGTCTGGTGAGACATACAAAGTATGAGACAGGGGCCTCAGGCAGTTCTCCAATCAATATCTCATACTTACCATGTCTAAAATAAAACTCCATTTCCTGCCCCAACCCCTTCCTCTCCTAGTGTTCTTTACCTCACACCCCAGGGCGCTCAAGGCAGAAACCCAGGGGCAATCTCGATTCCCCACAGCTTGTCCATCAACAAGCTCTGTGAGTTTTTCTCCCCAGACAGATCCAAAATCCACTGACTGTTCTCATCTCTACCGCCCTAACCCAGGCACCGTCACTTTATACCTGGTTAAGTGCAACTCCTCTTACTCTGTTCTCCTTGCTTGTAATCTTATGGCCCATTACCACCACCCCTACTCCATCCTTCACGCAACAGCCAAAATATTTGTTTAAAACACAAGTCAGACTCTGTAACTCCGCTATCTAGAACCACTGATTGTCTTCCCGCACCATTCACTGAGCTCCATAAGACCCAGCAGGATCTGGATTTATGTGGGACCACTCTCTGCCCCTCCACTCGCTATGACCTGCCACACTGCCTTCAGCCTGCCAAGACTGCACCTGCTCAGGGCCTTTGCACTAGTTATTCCCTTGGCCTGGACCCCTGCTCCTCCAGGTATTTGCAGAGCTGGATCTCCCCTGTTTAGGTCTGAACTGAAATGTCACCTCCTCAAAGAGACCCTTCCTTTCCCTCCCAAACTGAAGTCGCCTCCTATTACTCCTTCTGCACCACCTTGATTTGCTTTTGTCACAGTGGTTCTCATTTTGCTATTTCCTTCTATCTTTCTGTTTATTGACCATCTCCCCCTACTAATACGTAATCTCTGTGAAAGTAAAGATCTTGTCTTTCTTGTTGGCTACTGTATTCCCAGGGCCCCGAATTGTCTCCAGTGCATGAATGGATAAATAGATGAATGAATGGACTCTTTTGGCACCAAGGCTACTATCATGTTATGTCACGTACACTGAAACAGGAAGGCTGAGAAAGATCAGGGTACCAAACACCACATAGATTGGACCCTCGATCTTGAGATGTGGACAAGGACACATGGAGAGAGGCAAGAGAAATATGAGGAGGGGGGCAAGGGGACAGTGAAGGAAGTAGAAATAAGATAGTACAACTCTACAGATACATTCTGGAAATCCTAAAACTCGCCAAGCATAGGCCTGCACACACATACTCACACAGTCTGGCCGGAAGCACAGCAGGTCACAACATTTGCTCTGTACCCAGGTCTTACAGAATACTTTCCTGGTGGAGATGCTTCGGCCTTAGTGTCAAAAGAGTCTGATTCAGAGGTCAAGGTGGGGCCTGTGTGTCTGCTGCTTATAAAACTTGTTAGCTGGCCTCTCCTTCGTCAGGACAATAGGCTGCAGTAAATGGCGACTGGGAGCAGACAGCGCGGCACATTTCAGGGGTTCTGTGAAATCGCCCCGTGGGGTGAGTCTGAGCAACTCCCCCTCCATGGCCCCCAGTTTTCCTCAAATAGAAAGTGAAAGCCTAACTTGGACTTTAAAACTCAAACTTGACTGAAATTCCCTATGTGGGATCTTCTCTCTCAGGACCAAGGTGCCTCCTTTTGAGAATACCTTGAACTCAAGGCTACCCAATTTGAGGATTTCACTTAAATGACATATTTTGTCTAAAAAAGCACTTGACCATATTATGCCATCTAATATTTACATTGATGATTGATGAAAATGTCAAGGGCAAGTTATACTGCTGTGAGACTACGCTGAGGTGGCCCCGATTTGTTGGCTTACTCCAGGCTGGATTTGAGGGGACCCAGATGAAGGAGAGAGAGTATACCATTGGTGCTCAGGTTTAAAAAAAATGGAGCTTAGACTTCCGGCCAAGATGGAGGTGTAGGTAGACACACTGTGCCTCCTTGCACAACCAAAATTAAGGACAACAAAGATTTAAAAACAGGAAAACAATAAGAACTGATAGAAAATTGAACCGTACAGAAGTCTGACAACCATTCATCCAGACCAGTAAGGAGGCGGAGTCACAGCAGGAAAAAGTGGAGGTTGGTGGCCTGGGTGCCCAGGCAGCAGTGGCTGGCAGATCCCAGGTGTGCAGGTGGCAGCTAGCAGGCCCCAGGTGCACAGGCGGCGGCCAGCAGCCCCCGGACACAGGGTGGCAATAGAGCAGACCCAGTGAGGCCACACAAGGCAGCTGGCTGACCAGGTGGTCCCACTTTTGCACGCACATAATACAGGCAAAGGGGAAGCGGCAGAAGGGACTGGAATCCGAGAGAGAGCGGAGCAAGCGCCACTGTTCCCTCTCGGACCCCGCCCCCACATACAGTGTCACAACCCAGCGACTGGGCTGCCCCACTCTGGGGAACACCTAAGGCTCTGCCCCTCCTACGTAACAGCCATGACCAGACCAAAAAAACTCCACCAAAAATGGCTCAAATGGGAGAACAAATCAAAGCCCCAGAGCCAATTCATCTAAGCAAACAAGAGATAGCCAACCTATCAGATCCACAGTTCAAAGCACTGGTGATCAGGATGCTCACAGAATTGGTTGATTTTGCTCACAAATTAGAGGAACAAATGGAGGCTACAATAAGTGAAATGAAAGAAAACGCACAGGGAACCAATAGTGATGGGAGGAAAACTGAGACTCAAATAAATGGAATAGAGCAGAAGGAAGAAAGAAACAACCAAACAGAAAAGAAGGAAGAAACAAGAATAAAAAAAAATGAGGAGAGGCTTAGGAACCTCCAGGACATCTTTAAACATCCCAACATCTGAATTATAGGGGTACCAGAAGGGGAAGAAGAAGAGCAACCAGTGGAAAACTTATTTGAACAAATAATAAAGGAGAACTTCCCCAATCTGGCAAAGGAAATAGACTTCCAGGAAGTCCAGGAAGCTCAGAGAGTCCCAAAGAA